>JAPMOR010007380.1:740165-828582 GCA_026543865.1 Argiope aurantia
CCACCCTGCTTGTTTTGTTTATTTGGCAGATATGTCAGTTATTAGTCTGAGTTGACATGCCTTTTACTCCAGTGACATTTGCGACTCTGAAGAAGAGTATCCACTAGTTTTTGTAATACTTCTGCTGAAATTGCAGTTCATGCTTGTAATAAAAAATGAAAAGTCCTCTTGGTGATTTGAGGCATTGTGGTCTCGAATTCAATATTCCATTTAACCTCTCAAATACTTTTAAGGAACTGAAATTCAGACTGAGCATGCCAGCCAGGTTTTTCAATTCTCGTGGATTAACTTCGATCTTGAATTCAATACAGATGACAATTTCTCGTATCATTGTCATCGCTTTCCAGTTTTAATTTGTAAGAATGCAGTGCAATTTCTTCAGAAACATTCAAAACTTAGTGGATAGCCTTCCTTTGGAATAGCAGTTGTCATTGCAGCAAAGGTTATGCCAGCTCAAATTAATAGTACATATCTGCCAAATAAGCATGATGGTGTCTGAATACGTTTATATTCACAAAATTGGAAGCCTAATGTTTGTGCAATTAATGATGAATAATTTTTTGCTATTTATGAAGCTAAATTTAGTGCACTATAATATGTTTCTAACCTTTTGTAGAATTCATTATTATTATTCAACAATATAAGTTTAAAGAATATCAATTTGTTGAAAATTACTAGTCATTTGGCTTCTTTTAGAGAACAGATGAAATTTGGCTCATCACAATGCTGATATCTTTCAGAATCTTAATGGTATTTATCTGGAATTTTTATTTAAAATTCTTTATATATCTGGCTTTGAAACTCTTAAAGAAAGAACAAAATGTTACTTTTTTGTGTACGTGCAATTTAAATTCACACCATATTTTAATATACTGCTTTAATTAAATTATACCTAAATTTAATTATACCTTGTTTGGTATTCTGTAGGTATCATATTACAATTTGGTTGAAAACTCTTGTGCTATTTTTACAAAAATTGTAAGTGCTGTAAGTAGCAAATAAAACCATTTGTAGTGAAAGCTTATAAGCCAGTTAACAGCTATGCTACACGAGCAATTGCTTTTGTATTCTTGTCATGTTACTCGATTATGAACCCTAACGTTGTGAGTACGAACCTCAAACATGCACACATTGCTCTAAATTTTAAACTGTCATCTGCTTTGGAAAATGTAAACAAAATTCCCCACACCTTCCTCCTTCCATTTCGGTTAAATCTCGTAAATGCCTCTATGACCAAATTTTCGTGGTGAATGCAAGTTCAAGTGTATTTTTAATATGAGTGAAATTCAAAGACAGTTTGTTTAGCATGTATGGGATGTATTCGAAAAAAAATAATGCTAAACAAACTTTTGATCACATACAGTAAAATTTCTTTTGATTAGATTTCATGCTGATAAAAAAAGATATATTATGAAGAGAAAAATGTTTAGTTAAATGAATGCAACCTTAAATTTTACTCACTCTTAATATATATTATTTATTCAGTTTTCTGTTTGTGTATCCCCTTTCAAAAATATTTTCTTCTATTAATTGGGTAAATTTTATAAATATAAATAGGTTATAAAATCAAATTTTTACTGAAATGTAATTTAAAAAATTAAATTTCATTAACATTTCTGCTTTATGATAATTTTTTTTAAGTACTGGAAAGTTCCGTTTTGTTATTTTTTACTTGTATTGAAAGAATTGCTTTCTTTATTCATTCTATTGTAATAAATAAGGCAGTGTACCAAAAGTTAGTGAAAAATATGATTTATGCCTCTTTAATGAAATCACCTTAGAAATAAATTATGTGGTAACTGTCTGTTTATTTATTTCTGATTGCTTACTTAATTCTCTTTTTTCATTTCTAAATGCTACTTGATGTCCTTCAAACCTGTGCAATATTCAGTGATGAATTATCTAGTAGATGCATCATTGAAACTCAAAGTATCCTCAATGTTGCATCAAGAGATCCTAGCACAAAGTTAAAAATTAATTTCGTACTGCTATATTAATAAAGTGAGAATTTAAAATCTTTTAATCTAAGATTTTTTATTTATTCAAAATAATATGCTTTTGTAGACAAGTGTTACAGTCTAACATTAGTTCGGCCATTTTATAACCCCCCCCCCCAAATGCCATTGCAGAAAAGTTTACATATCGTTTAATGAAGTATCAAAATGTCTAAATGTGAGAGAAAATTTGTATAACTTGCTTTTTACCAGCAATTTCTTTCATTTTATTTTGTGCTAAATTTCAGGATTTGACAAATAATTTTGAAATAATCTTTTAATCATGAAACATTGCCTCTGAAATTCAAAGAAAAGTGAATTGACTATATATAAAAAAATCTTAAAATTGAAGAGCTAAATATGTTCAGTGACAATTTATTGAATTTGAGGAAACTAGCTATAGAATTTATATATTTATGGAATTCTTTTTTTTTTTTACTTCACTCAGTCACTGTTTTTTTGACACAATTGTTAAGAAATAGCCCTCGAAAGTATTGTGCTTTTAATGATCTATCTTCTGATCAGGATGAATTTCAGCCATTGTCACTTGTAACAGGGTTTATGATTATCCCATATCTAAATCATTGTCATATTGTGGTGCATAGTAATAAATAATCAAAATTCTGTAATTACGAAATATACAAATTCAATGTTGCAAAAGCATAAGATTACAAAATAATGCAGATTTGAAGTAGCAAGGTAAATTTTGAAAACATTGAATAGCATTTTCAGAGAAAAATTGATTGAAGCAAGTTTGTACTAATATTTTATTATTAATAGTAAATTATTATTATTTTTAAATGAAAATTTATATTTATTCTTATGAAAATTAACTATATTATCGTTAAAAATTTATTTATAACTTCAAATATCTTGCTTGTGTATTTTGGTTCTTTGAACACAAGATGGGGATGACCTTCAAATTGGCACAAATACATGCTTTTGCTGAGAGGGGAAAGGATAAACATGGAGGGTTCAGGACTTAAAGAAATGGAAGAGTTGGAAAAAATATGATTATTTTGATAAATTCAGGGTGGCCAATCGACCAAGAAAGCGGGAAAACCAGGAATCATCAGGGAATTCTGGGATGTTAGGTAAAATCAGGAAAAAGTCAGGAAAATTTATTATAGAACTGCAAATTTTTATGTAAATCGGTAATTTTTATCAAACGTAATAATTAGTTGGTATTTTTTCGTAAGTAGAATGAAACATCGTTGGCAACTATTGAAAATCAAACTTTTACTGATAGCCTAAAATAGATTATGGAAGAGAAAGATTAACAATCATATCTAATTGCATATATGTAGAAATAAATAATATTTTCGCTGAAAGTTTTTTTTTTCTTTTCAGAATGACATCGACATAATTAGCGAAAATGGTTTTGCTCCAAGGCAGCCTAACTAAAGCCCAGCTCCTATTACCATTCTGATTTTAAGCTTTAATGGTTCTCTTATTTAAAAAGATATATATGGAGTTATTCCCCTACCCTTTCTTCCTTCGAACGTCAAATCGATCACACCAAGTGTTATGAGAGCAAATTAGTTCTTACCCATTATTATAAATCCAAAATAATTTATTTTAATTAAATAAGTACTTTACAAAAATTATTTTTTTCGCACTTCTCGGAGATTTTTTTTGTTGAATTATGAAGCATCGGACGTTATTGCTATTATTTCCTAAAAACATTGTTTATTTTTAAACATTATGAATGCGGATTATTAAATTCTTCATATGAATGCATGTTATGGACTACATGAAATGGAAGTTATTGCTAATATTTTCTTTTTAACATTTTTTATTTTGTGTTTGGTTAAAATTCTCCATACATTTAACAAAATTCTCTATAATTTAAAGATAATATTAAACACGAGAAATTAATTTGTTTGATATATTATAGGTACATATGCCTCTTGTAATTTTGTCAAAAAAAATTTAAAAATAGAAGGTACTATTTTTTTCTTGTACGTTTTGATGTATATGAAACTATTTGCGACAAAAATTATTAATTAAAAAATTAATTAATACATCATTTTTTGGAATTTATATTTACTAAAACTTTTCTCTTTGTATGCCATGAAGAAAAAAATTGATAAGAACCTATTTTCCAGTTTTTTTACTCTATTTTACGGGTTGAGCATACAGCCAGCGTGCAGTTATTTATTTTTTTATTATTATAATTAGTCAAGTGCTAAAAGTAAATGCAATTTGGATTTCATTGAAGAATTTTCTAATTTTGATATGGATTTCTTTTCTTTTCTTTTTTTTTTAATTTTCCGTTAATAAAATTATTGTTCAATTTTGATTGGCATATTGATAAACAGTATAGATAAGGGAAAAAAACAAATCATTTCATTCTTAAGCACTTTGCCTATGTGCGTATATTTTTGTACTGCATTTTCAGTGAGTAAATTTGACAAACAATTCTGAGATATGACTGGTTGGCTAAAAGCCGGTCTAGATGAGGATCTTCGAGTGTTTGTTAATATATTTGCAGAAAAAGGGAAGTGATTTACAAAATTGAAGCTTATCTGAAATTCAATAAGTGAAAATGATGTTTCTTCCTGAGAATTAAAATTTATTTTACATTGATTTAAGTTAAAAGTGTAGGACAATTTTTCAAATAAAGCTAAGAACATATTGTGCCATAATTAAAGGGAATAAAAGAAAGCGACATCATTCTGAAGATATTAGAAACATCTGAAAAGTGCTCGGAAAATTTTATTAAAAACCTGGAAATGTCAAGGAAATTCAAACAGCAGAAATGCTGGTCGCCCTGTTCTGTGCTGTAGGGTCAAAAGACACTTTTTTATTTCAAGTGCAAGGAATATAACCAAAGAGTAAGGATTTCCCTATAGAGTACATTCTGCCACCATTGATGAAAATCGGGCATGGACTTTTGCAATGACTTGCTATAAAAATTTGAAAGATAAAATTAATTCCGTGCAAACATGTGTATGTGTGTGTGTTTAATGAATTGCTTCTATTAATATTTAAGGTGTTACCGATGTCGCATTTTCTAGTGACAACCATCAGCTTGCAAGTGTATTGCATGACAAGAATGTGAAAATCTGGGACATAGAAACAGTGCATAACGGTTATTCGTTGCATTACTACACATGCCTGTGTTCTGTAACTTGAAATCTTTGATTTCTTAATTTATACTTACAAAATCTAATGTTTGTCTGCTTGCATATTGCATGTCTATTGCACTAAGCAAGCAAATATACTGCACTTATAGAATGCACCAAGAATGATCGGAAAATGTGAAACTTTATTCACCTGTTGCCTCGTCGAACTTGTTATTCTGCGAACTTAAATCATTATTCGGATATTTCGATTTTTTATAATACATTGCCTGTAAAATGCATTTTAAATTATTATATTCGTTAATACCCAACTCGACACACCATTGTTTCGAATCAATAAAGACGTTTGCCTACGATATTCTCAACTTCTTGACGCCGAGGTGGGGGCAAGCGAACACAGACGAGGGGGCAATTGCTCCCCTCCTAGTGTCGCTGATTCTGAGTGCTGCTACTTAGTTTTATCATTGCAAGGTGAGGTAAATAATTACTATAAAAGCTTATTTCGTTCTTTAGATTTTCCTCTATTATGTTTTCATCTAATTAGTTTAGAAGAACATTTTCATATTTCTGATCTAGATTAAACGTCGATACAAAAACTTTTTAGCTGAAACTATTTAAAAATTGATGCATTTTAAATTTGCCACCGTGGATTTTTCACTATTACTTACTTCAGAAAATCGAGCCTAAATTGTTAGTAACAAAATTTCAAAAAATTTATTTACAGCATAAACTAAATAAACACTTAATCATCACAGACTTTTTTTTTAAAAATCTTCAAGGCTTTCGCACACTTATCTTTTGGGAGCCAGCTGGTTCATCGATTAATGGCAGGTAAAATGTCTAAGTATTTTGTGTAACTTGGTTCGAATAGGTTCCTTAGGAGTTAATCTTTAAATATCAAAATTTTGATAAGTATTAACTCATGTTATTTTAAAAGCCTTTTACCATTCTAATGACTGCGTTACGCATTTCCTTAATTTTCTATCTATATCTTTATATCTTATCACAAAAAAGAGTAGTATTGTGTAAAAATGGACATACTTTTAATATTTTTCACAATTATTTGATTTTGAAGTTTAATATTGTAAATACTATAAAAATTCAATTTATTTATAGAAAAAACATACCTTATACCGAAGTCTATTCAACACGAAAAATTAGCCGAATCTTCATATCTTCATCGACAGACATAAAAGGAATATATATATATATATTGATTGAAATATTTGTAGTAACGATGAAAATGATTTCACTTGAGCAAAGACATTAATTCCGGAAATATATGCTTAAAATGTTTCTAACAATTAATTAAAAATAGAAGAAAATTACACGGTAAAAAATTTACATTATTGAAAAGATGATTTCTTCATTTTTAAGATGACGTAAAATCATCTTGTGCTGAAATATTTTCGAAAATTATCGTTGAATAATGCCAAAATTTCGACTAATTTTTAATGAATTATTTAAAATTGTATTTATTTAAGTTTTAATTATATATTTTTGCGGCTTTTTTTTGTTTTTGCTGTAATATAATTTTTATTTTTTTATTCCTCCTTTAAACTGCAGATAGTAAGCATAATCTTTCTTTTTTAATTTTTCACAATAGAAGAATGTTCGCAATAAAGTATTTAATGGAACAATGAAAGTTTGAATGATCATTGAATCAAAGAAATCTATTTTTGAAATTATGTAAAAACAGAATATGAACAGAAATAGCAGTCTAAATTGATAAAAGAATTATTTTAATATCAATTTATTTCTATAATTCTCTTATATACTGCAAAATGTTTGAGGGACAGAAAATACAACTACATATAATCCACTTAAAAAACAAATACAAAAAGAGACTACTGGAAGAACAACTTTATTAAACATAAACTCAGTTTCAACATATAATCTATAAAGTACAAAACTAATTAATGATCTAATAATACTGAGACACTTGTCTCACATACAGTCCGTTTCTCTAAAGTGAAGCTGCCATCAGTGATATGTGTATCAAAAATATTACTTCAATTTGGCAACTGTGATGATGTGTTTATGAAATTCGATTCAATAATTGTTTATTTTTGTATTTTCCGTTCATTGCAGAGTATTATTTTAACAGATAATATGGATAAATAAAACAACTGTCTCAAAACTTTAAAGAAGAAAAAATAAGTATTTTTAATAATTTAATAAACATTATTAAGTAAGTAGTTTCCAAAATTCTTTAAAAGTTTAAAATTTAAAGACACAGCAACCAAAGATGTAATTCCACATTAAAAGTATATTACAATGCAATTATATTACATTTGAAGATGATGCTCATTTTAACAGCACATACAAAATATTCATATAAATAAATAAGATTCAGAAAGCTAGATGAGAACAATGAAATCATTTATACATATTTTACAGAGTGAAGATATTAGTCAAATTCATTTTAACAATTAAAATGCACCAACGATTAAAAAAATAGAACATTTTTCTTAATTCACACATTTCAAAAGGAATACATTAATAAGTATGGATTTGAAGTGTATCAAAAGGAATGCTTTAATTGCTCCTTAAATAAAAAAATAGACTTTGATTTTAAGAATCGGTACAAGTATTTTTTCATTTTCCAAACTAAACGTTTACCATGAAAACAAGAGTTTGAAATAATTTTAAACTATGAATTAATTTTTAAAAAAAGAAATGGATGTATGCACTATATGCACTAGTTGTTTCTTTTGTGAAATTAGAATGAAATATTAAATTTAGCTGGCAAATATGATTTTCATTCGTCCTTGAAAACATTGAGTAAAAAACTAATTAAAATTTTTGGTCAAATAAATGTTGTGCAAATAAAGATTGAATCAATATATTTTAATTTCAAGATGACTCAAATGCTACACTTTCATACTTGCAAATCAAATCTGAATAGCACCTGCAGACCATGCTTGCAAATTAAGTAGGATAAAATATAATGAATTTCGCAAACATGAATCCACAAAAATTTTCACGATTTTCGCAGTTTATTTATCAAACTACATATGCATATCTATTCCATTAAAAAATGATGGAAAATTAAACCATTAAGAAACTTTTTGAATATATACTTGTATTGGACTGTATGGGCACAGTCAAAAATACAAACTGAAATGCCACCTTCAATTTTGATCACGTAGCAGTTTTAACAGTTGAAAAAATTCAAGTACTTCTCTATAAATAAGGAAGTACACAGAATTCTAATTTTGACAATATTAAACAGTCAATCACCTTAATCATTGTAAAGGCTAATACAATTTTCTTATTATATTTGTTACACTTCAATTCTATTTACTATACATTACTTCTCTAAATTATCATGAAAAACATCCAATTTTTCAGATGGCATTATTTTTCCACATACAAATGTTATTAACGTTTCTATATAGCTACATACATTTTCATCAACTTTTTGCCATGGGAGAAAATGAAATTTTTTTGAAAATTATTTTATGCTGACAAGGATTTACGTATTATCTTCATTTATCCTAAACAATTAGTCCTTTCTGTAAGTATTTTTTTAAAAAACTATATGCTATAGAAATACTGGGGAAGGAGAATTACCTACATCCAATTTTTGATATGTTCTTCGCACAGTTGATACGAATTTCCTTGTTTTTCAAATTCTGGAAATGACTCTAAACTGTTATTAAGTAGCATACTAATCCAAAATATTACAATTTATCAGATTTTTTTTTGATAAAGCCTTTTTATAAATATTATATATTTACCTACTAAGAGGGAAAATCATTACAGTTATTACAACACACATTAAAATCAGAGTTTTCTCCTCTGATTTTATTTAATTTTTAATATAAAAACTAAGCAAGTAAGTAAAATTTGGACTCGCTAATTTTAAAACTTATATTTCGATCCTGAAATCTATAAAGGGATTTACGTCTTTAAATGACCTGCTGTATAACTCATCAATTTTCCGGTTACTTAAAAAATCAATATTCAAATCAGAAAGACAGTTGATCATAATAAACTATTTCCAAAATTTTAAATGCAATCGACAATAATAATAAAATTATGGTAAACACAAGCCGAATCAATTACATAAGCCAATGATAAAAAATAGTATTTAATAATAAGTTTTGAAGCTGATTTCAGTATATTACATACCTTGAAAATCGAATCTATAGTAGTTTTTCAATTTAAATTACTCGTTATTTTTTCAAAAACAAAATAAAATAACCATTAAAATTAAAAAAAGTACGGGAAGATGAACCATTTTTTTATATATATGGAAGAATCTAAGTATCTTTTATGACAACCAATCAACAGTTCAATACATTTAAAAAATGAATGAATTACATTTAATAAACTAAAACTTTTATGAAATTCCTTTGAAAAATCACACACATTTTTCATTTGCAGGTAATTAACGTATTTTTTGAATACACAGAAGTTTGTTACAAAATCAGTTGCATTTGATAACAGAGAATTCAAGAAAATTAGTGTATTTTGAGTATGTGCAGCATATAAATGCATTGAAATTCACTTAAATGCAAAAACATCACAGGCAAATAAAGCAGTGGTGTCAGTGGCGGCTCGTCAGTTCAGATATGAACAGTACGGTAAAAAGTATTTCTCAAGAGAAAATTATAACGCAGTTCTAACAGCAGGTTTACCTCCAAAAAACTTAAAATCTTTAATGCATTTTAGAAAATTACAGCTGTAACTTTTTATCACTGAATGAGTTCTAATAAAAAAAGAATTTGCATTAAACGAGACGAGTTTCACCGAAACAAACAAAAAGCGAAACTAGAGCCATAAATAATAACTAAAGAAAAGAAGAAAAATAAACCACGATAGCTTAGGTAAGCCTTTCTTGGCAGAGAGAAAGATAAATATGAAAGTATCATAGGGTTGACCGTGTGCCAAGCCTAGTCTGCAAACTCAAAGAAGCCCAGGCACCACCCAACGCAATGGAAATAATCGTTCGTTTATGCTTTAAAGTTTTGTATAGTGACCTAATTTCGATTGCTTCTAGGGCTGGATGTCTGTGTAGCCCGAACTTGTATATCTCCTTCTTATTGATTCATTATTTGTCCTTTTTTAATTATTCAATTTTTGTTGCTCACTGAGCTCTTAATATAGAAAAATAAATAAGCTTAAGAACGAAAAAAGAAACAAATAAACCGGCCTTTAAAATAATTTTATGAAGTGTTGGAGCTCTGCAACCTTATTGAACGAGTCACCACTGAATGGAGTATAGTTTAAAGTTAATGCATAGTTTCTCTAAATATAAATAACAGAAATTACTTTTGAAGAGAAAAAATTTTAAATTGAAGTTATTTATGATTAAATAATTTCCAAAGATGCTTGGTTTCATTAAAGACTTAACAATATCCTATTGTTTTCATAGAAATTAAAAGCGAAGTCATGAAAAAAAGTAAAGAAACTTACAAAAAATTACAAATTTCACTAAATTGCTTGCATAACACATTTTATAACATCATATTTATTAAAATTCACCAAATTTCAAAGAAGAGGGAGGAACAGTGGAAGCTATACGAATAAAAATCCAAAGAATCCTGAAAAAATATCAATGAACTTGGAATAAATGCATGTGTATGGGAAAATAACACTATTTTAATCTTTAATTACCTATTGAGAAGTTCAAAACAAATATTTCGGCATCACAAAAAATTCATTACATATTTAAGTCCAAACAATTAAATATGGGTGGAACAGAAAAATAATCGTTTTAAAATTACAGCGTGAAATATAACTCCTTAAAAAATCTTGGCAAAAGTGATAAGACAAATCTCGGTAAGAGTTTTCTCGATAATTCTCTTGCATAAAAAGAATAAATGCTGCAAAAAAAGCAGATATGATGGGTTTTATTTGCAATGTTTCTAAATCCGAAAACAACGCTTATAAAAGAATTTGTTTGATTGAAATGATGTTAAATTCATTATTTACTAAAGGTTAGAGAAAAAATAAAAGTTTTTTATATTTAAAAATTTAATATGTGGGGCTAAGCAAGCTTAACACTTGGCAAATGAATTGTTACGAAATAAATTCCTTTTCGGAATAACACATATTTCGATTTTTTCCATTTCCTTTTTCACGTTCAGCGATAAAACAGGAAAAAGAATAGAAGTAATTCCTTGTAAAATAGGAATATCAGATTAAGAAACTACTATAAAGTATTAATAATCATTATTCGAAGAACAAATGCGTTTTTGTTGCTTCATTTACTTATAAACAGTATTTTAAAAATTAATTTTGGCTTAAAAATCCATTAAAATTTCTAGGACATCGTATATCCATTTGAGAAATAATATAAATTCACAAGAAATTCAATTGCGCACATATGTTAAGGCGTAATTTCAGTCATTAACTTCCATTATCTAAAAACATTAAAACAAATTCACACATTATCATACTTGTATCGAAATTATAAACTGGAGATAAATTTTAAGCATCAGAATATCAAATTTGTCAATCATATTATGCTCTGAAAGAAAAGAAAATTACAAAGCTAAATACAAATGACTTAGAAATAAATAAGGAAATTAGGAAAATAGATCTTAGAAAAGTCTGTCTTCTTTTCCAGTAGGAAGATAAAAGAATGAACTATAAATATATTACCTACAAATAAATCCTAGTTCCCGATCAAGAATACAAAAATTATTCAATTACTTAAATGTTTCCAATTACTTATATATTCATTTGTGCTTTCATCAAATGTAAATCTCTAAATTCGAAGCAATATTAAATTAGGCTTACAATAGATCTAATACTAGCTGTTATCACATATTAGGAAACAATACATTTAACACATTAAAATAGAACTGACGTTGAGAATTTAAATCATTTTACGGACAGAGCGAATTTAACTACCAAAAAGTAGCATCACAATTTACTATGGTGCAAGCATCATTTAAGTTTGCTATAAGATATACGAAATTATGTATTTACAAATATGAAGAAAAACTCTGTGTATGAAAAGTGCATCCCATCTCTCTAATAGTTATTTTTAATATATTTGAATAAAATAATCAGAAATATTAGCGGCCTGGATAAAGATATGCTAGAGATGCCAATGAATAAAAAAAATTATTTTTCTAAGGAACACGTATGGTATCGGTTTGAAATAGAAGATGCGTGTCTCGATGTAAATGAAAGTTTAAATACCTTATTAGGTAAGAAACTACGCAAATGCATATATGAAAAATTATCAATAAAACAATATTCTCATTGCACATGTAATTACTTAGAAAATTCAAATAACTATAATACCAGAACATTATGTAAGAGCATAAAATGCAATTGAACTGACAAAAAGATATGATAAATCTTAAAATTACTTCTTTGGTGGCAAAGCAAATGAGTCGATTAAATTTAAGCATGATCTTTAAGAAACTGCAAATTTGAAATTGTTACAATTTTGTAACGATTTCAATAAAAATAAGTACTAATGAAAATAGGTACAATTAAGGCGAAGTTGAAGCCAAAAATGGAAAATGCTACTATAAATGAAATAGATATCAAACGAAAAGGCGAAAGGCACTTTGACGTTAGTGTAAAAGATAAAAAGAACTGCTGGCATGCCTAGAATCAAGCTAAAAAGTTCTATTATAATAATATGTTGGAAGAGATGATAATTGCAGCAATTCTATTTTTCTCATCAAGATAAAATAACGACAAAAAAAAAAACCCATCTATTCCTTTTCATTTAATTTTATGGATACGATGTTCTTAAATAAATATTTTGAACAGAAGGGGAAAAATATGAAACAATGAAACAGTCGAAAAATTTAAGCTATATAACTACTGAATAAGAGATCTGTCCTATCAATTCTTAGTAAGTATAAAAAGGAAATTTCAAGTGAATTAATGAATACAAATCAAATCCCATAGTAAGATAATCAACAACCAGTTGCATATTTGAATATTTTGTTTCAATTAAATTACATTCTGTTTAAATTTTTATGATGAAACGTGGGCAATAAGAAAATTTCAATTTATGAGGAAATTGCCTAATTACAGCATAGACGAGTGCCAGTATATTTTTGTTCAATTTAAAAGCTTTTCAGAAGCACTAACATTTACAGCTTTATACGAATCTATTCCAAGTACCAAAAACACTGCTAAAAATGCAATGCAAAATTAGACAAGCAAACCATACATCTTAGATCGAAACAAAAAATATATAAATTCTTACATGAAGTAAAAAATAACAATTCGATCCTCAAAAAATGAAATAGTTTAGAGTAAAAATATAATTTTTTTGACATAAATATAAAAATTGAACATCAGCAAAACTGCTCTTTGCAAGATAATTGAATTTTTTAAATTTATAAAATAAACTTCAACGATGCTAACATATCTATTCAAAAATCTAGATGTTCAACAAAACAGATCATGGTATCGATTAACTTACACTGAATTTTATGCCAAGAAAGATATAGACCAATTGCCTAAATTTATATATTGTATAAGAAAATTTGTTAAAGGAAATCGGGCAATTTATGATCAAATCAAACTAGAAAACATACAAGTCCAGAAACAAAGTAAATCAAAACGAATTTAAAAAAAATAAACAAATACGACAAATAAAAAGCAATCTTTTGCAAATTCAGTATGAATGATTCCAAAGTTCACCGAAAAGATTATAAAAGTTGAAGTGATGTATTCCACAACCAAACAATATAAAAGCAACCAATATTAAGTAAACTCGCAGAATTACGTAATTCTGAAGAAAAAAAATAATAATGTCTGAACAATTCTTATATTTACAGAAAAGTTTAACATAAATTAATAGAACAAAGTATTTACCTTTAATGTTTCATACATAATATTTTGCAAAACAAACTAAACGATACAACTCGCTATTAAAAACTGAGTAGTTTATCATAGATTGAGAATAATTTAAATTTTGTGTTTTTCTGAGATAATTTTGAACATCTTAATTTTTTTTAGGTCTACTGATACAAAATATAAGGTGTTCTAAAACTATTTCCCTCCACTTAACCTTCCTCTTCTTTTTTTCTTTGCAGTTTTGATTTACGTATTATAATTATAAACTATTGTAGTAAAATGCAAGGACCAAAATTTTGTAGCCAAAATCAGCAGAATCAAGCAAAGAGAAAGCAACATTTTACAGTGCACTAAAACAAAATGAAAATTAATATATATCCGAACAGTTTAATTAAAATAATAAATAAAAATACATTTCGGGAACATGACAAAAACATGAATAATCAAATACACAAATGATAACAGAATACATGCTAAAATAAATCTCAAGCATTGCAGACAGAGATACAATAAAAACTCCATTTATACCATTTGCCCATTTAATTGTAACCAGCAGAACATATATTAAGGATCAAATATTTCAATTCAGAATTAAAACGAACAATTCACATGTAGATACACATCTACACACAAAGATAATGAATAAAACAACTATTAATGTTAACCTTGATTAAATGGTATTTCTGAAAAAGCACCACTACCATCAGTATATCTTCAATAACAAAAAAAAAAAAAAAAAAAAGCTAATAAATTATGGACTACATTTTGTATACATGTAAACTAATGTAATACTGTTCTTCAAATTAGTCAGTGAATAAAAGAAATAAAAAAAATATATTTAACAATAAAAAATCTGTCAACATTATTTACAACAATATGCTGCATAATAAGTACATAAAATTAGCAAAATTTAAAAATCTATTAAAATTTGAAAACCAAAAGCAGAAAAGGATTTTTTTTCAGAAATAACACTTAAATTTATTGATACAACAATTTGCTAATAGGAATTCCGTAAAAGGTAAAGTAAAAACAAATCAAACCAGCAATATGAAACTTGAACGAAGCTCTGATAAAAGAAATTATCATATTCACAATTAAATTGAAATGACTTTAAAAATAATACAATTAAATAACCAGTTCAACTTCCATGCAATGATTTCTTTGCATGATTATACAGCAGAAGTAGCTGTAAATCAGAATATTGAGCATCCAGTGATTTTATAGCATTCTTTTCCCCCTCATCCATAGGAATAAAACTTTGAGTAAAAATGCAATGAATTGATATAACAACCTGAAAAATAAAAAAACAAAACAATACAAAAATTATCATCATATACATAAATGATACATGAATTTTGGGTATATGCAATTCATGTGGCAAAAACTGGATTTTGCAATAAAATCATATGTATATATATTCTTCATATAGTTTTTAACAAAGCAATATATTAAAATGTATCACACTAATCTTTTCGAAATTTTTTTACAAAACATTTTTATTTAATCTGATTCAAACTGGTAAACAAAGAATTTTGAAATCGAATTTTACTTACTTACTAATGTGTTAATTTTGCCTTCGAGAACACACAAATATTTTCGAAGACAACGCATTTTAATATTTTCAAAATTTTAATAATCAATAATTTAATACCGAATTAAATTTTGATTTTGTACCGCCACTTCATAATTAACTTAAAATTGGTCAAAAGATAAAAAAAAAGAAAACTTTAAAAAAAAGCTGTAGTTTTGTATATACAAGAATTTATATATATATACTTAATATATATACATATAAATATACTTAATACTAATACACTAATTAATATACTACTATACTTAAGAAAGAACACTACTGCTTTTTTGTCATTTATTCAAAAGGTTATCAAATAACTAGTAAATATTTTAAATTTATAATTGAAATAAAGTATGCATGGCTTATAATAATATTTGATAAAATTATTTTCAAAATACAAAATATTTAAAATTCCTGCTTCGTCCACTAAAACTTCCAAAATGAGCGATTTCAAAAGGTCTAATTTTTTCTCATTGTTTATAAATTAAATAATGAAATAAATTGCTTAAAAATATGTTTCAGCTTTTGACACTAGACTTTTAATGTACCATTTCTCGGTCACATTTAAATATGTCTAAAATAGTCAGCAGTTAGAAGGACAAAGATCGACATAAAAGGAAAGTTCAATGCGAGAAGTATACAATTTATATGGAACGAAACAAATAAACACATTGCCATATTGGTCTAATTGAGTTCTTACTCAAGTTTTTCCTAAGTAAGCATTTTATATCGGCAGTAGTCCTGCCAATTACAATCATTGCAAATACATTCGATAATGACAGACGATCTGTCCTAAGAAAGATTATTATCTGGAGAAATGAATTTCAACTACTTATTTAAAATTCTACTGTTTTGTTCACGGTTTAAAGATTCTAAAAAAGGACACACACACGCGCGCACGCTTTATTTTCTATGCTTCAGACAAGATGAAAAATGTTTTAAAAACTGTTATATCTGAAATTAATTATTAACATCCGGATTCGAAGCAGTAATCTTTTTTGGGAAATACTCGTAATTTCATACTATTGTAAGATAAAGAAGTTATGACACCTGAGCCAACACTTCCTTCTTTTAACATTCGATCCACACTAGAGGAAGAAAAACTGGCCATCGAAATCAGATAAAACGAATGCTTTTAAACTTTACTCAAAGTCTCTTTCTTTAAAAAAATATAACAAAGGAAATATCAGATTAATCTATTACTTGTGAATGTTTAATAAAAAATTATTGGCAGTAAAAACTAAAGAATATAACAATCAAATACAGAATGAAGCTGAATATCTTGGCTATAATATTTTTACAGATGTTTCACAGTTCACATGTTTATGTTCAAAATAATCATTCATAAATTGTTACTGTAATCGAAAAAAAAATAGTTAAATAACGCTAAATTCTAGGTTAAAACTGTGCCATATAAATAAGTGATAATGAAACAAACTAGAGACTTAATTTCAACAAATGATTTTCATACAAAAATAAGGAAATTTAAAAAAAAATAAAAACTTACTATTTTATTGGTTCTATTTCCACTAAGACCCACGTATACAGCTTTTTAAGAACTAAGTCTAAACGTGAATATTTTAAATTACTCAGTCCATCTTTCTTGAATCGATATTTGCCTTTATAAAGTTTATTATATCTGAAAAGTAATAGCAAAATATTAGTAAAAAGTATTTGAAGATGAAAATTTTAAATAATAAAAGAAATATCACAAGATATGAATAGAAAATGCTTATGATATTATTAGCCATTAGTATAAGAAATATAAAATATCTTACATAAAAGACCTAATAATTTTTTTTTTCATTTGAACAGAATGAAACAAATTATAAGGTAAAATAATACTTAGCCCTAGGTTATCAGGGTTGACAGTGAGAAACTATTGCAAAAATTAAGTACTTTTGAGCACTTTTTAAGCACCTTAACAGAAAAAATTAAGCACCTTAGTATAGTATGTATATCTTTGTAAAGTATACATACGTAAACTTGCACATTTTCTACACATAGGATGTTTTCTTTTTTATAAAAATGCATATTTTTTATTGAAAACTAAAAAAAAAAAAATTAATGTGTATTCTTCAATTTTTAATATTTATCTCTGTAACTGCCATATAATTTGTTCTAATATAAAATAAATTTCTTTTTGGTTTTGACGAAAACTTAAAAATTATCAAATTATCAACACCAAAAAATTGTTAACAACAAAGATCTGTGACCTCATTCAACATTAAAAAAAAATTAACAAACTATTACAGTATTTAGGCGGACACATCATTTCTGAAAATGTCGATATGATGTAGATCAAAAATTTTGCATTTGATTTTTATATATGCAACAACAAATTAAGACTAGACATACTTGGAGGGAAAGTGAAACTTTTGTCCTGTCTAACTCACTATATTCAATAATTTCATTTGCACTCTTATAAAGCTAAGAATTAAAGCATTCCTCATAAGACTGGGAAAACTACCTTGAAATCGATGATAGTATAATGCTATGTTCTAAATCATTCTTTTTATGTCATTTTTTAATAGAAATGAATAGCAGCATTCAGAAATTGTCAAACTATTAAAAAAATTGTATTATTCCTTCTGACTTTTGCAGTTAAGTAAATGCTTTTTTTGAACGTTTAACATCCCGAAAATTTAATAAAAACCTGCTTTCTAACTTAAATACAAAAAGTCTTACTTTAATTTAAACTTACAGACAAACGTAATGATATATTTTACGAAGAAATGAAAATGCTTTAACAAGTTCTTGTTTTGATAAATAAAGGAAAGAAAAAAAATTCATGAAGTTAAAAAAAAAAGAAGAAAGTTTTATAGTTTGAAGAAAAATATTTTTAAAAATATGCTAATTGAAGCATTTTTTAAAAAACTATTTTTTGAAGTCATTGCGAGATAATAAATTGTATCCAAAGCTAATTTTTAAAAAATTACTAAAATTAAAGAAAAAAATACATTTCATTAAAAAAAATTAATAGCATTGAAAATCTATTATTTTAACTTTTAAAACGTTGTAAAAATAATTTTTCTGTGATAATATGCTTTGGTATTATGACAAAAACCGATTAAAAATCTTTTTTTAAAATTAAAATTAAAATGAAAATTTTGAAAAATCTATTCTTAACGGGCCTCTAATACCCCTAAAATAACTTCCCAAATGTCATGCTCCTAACTCGAATGGTTTATGCTGTGAGTTGTTCTGTCAATCAGGACTATATGTACAGAGCGATTTCATTAGGGGAAAAAATATATATAAAGAGTTATAAAAAGAAAAGAAAAAAATTAATGTAAAATGTTACAATCTGAATGCTAAGGAGTAAAAGTTTTGAAAAATCTGCTTATTTTTTTTTATTTTAAGTACCAGATTAAGAAGGTTTTTTTCCCTCGGTAAAAACTACAATTTAGCGAGGTTGGTCCAACTAATTTTCAAATAAATAAAAAAATTACAAAAAAAAAAAAAAAAATCACGAGCATTGAAAACTTATGGCTTTAAGCTAAAATATCACCATATTAAATTTTACACGATCGACTAAAGCAATTACATACCGCAATTAAATTTACAATTCAGTATAGTAAAGTAAAATCCCTTTAACAGATCGTCCAAGAGATTGCTCCAAACCGATATATTAATGAGAATGATGTAACGTAGAAAAGCTTCAATGTAAGCTTCAATGTAAGTTTTTTTAGAGCAGCTCCTCGTATATACAATATATTTTAAGTTTTATTATATATTTATTAATTAATTCTTCAACATCTAAAACATTAAAAATTGAAGTTCGACCATTTCTCAAATCGCAACAAGCACGGCCACTCGTATTTCGTACTGTCTCTTCCAGATAACTATTCCAGTATTTCAATAAATGGCAATGCACATTGTTGAAGAAAGAGGGAACGGGTAAAAAACGACCATTAAGCGTTTAACATATGTTAGAATTACTGGTTCTATTTCACCCTAGAGACCTTCACCGAAATCTTCTTTTTTGTTGGTTTTCTTTCTTAATACATATGGTAAACAAGACTTTATAGCCATGCTTTCAAATTATCATATTCAACATGTGGGGAAACAAAACAAAAGCTTTTTTCGCATTTCTCCAGAAAATTAAGCAAATTTAATTACCTTTTTTCAAAATTAAGCAATTTTAAATGCTCGCCTTTTTTTCACCTTTTTTTTAAATTAAGCATTTTTAAGCATTCTTCATGACATTATGCACCCAGTACATAAAGGGGAATTGTGAGATCACTGTTCAGTTACGAATACGGCAGTGTCGAACAAGGGGGGAGAAAAAAAAATCGATATTTTGAAAAAAATTAATATTTTGACAGCAATTAAAGAAATCGATTTAATGTTATCATGAAGATGAATCGCGTTTCAATTTCCGTTTCAGAAGCTTAGAAGGTATTTACCCAAACTTTTATCACAGATGCATTTATAATTGTTTTGCAGATTTTTGAAAAAATGTATATTTTACTACTGTATTGCCCTTCTAAAATCCATTTTGATTTAATTATCTTGCTAGGAACTCGAAATTATACGTATTGAAATAAACGGATGAAATATGACCAAATATATATTTTATATTTTTATCTAAATGCAACTATTGCATTTCATGTCAAGTTTGTTGTGCAAGGAGATAGTTTTGTAAGGCAACTGTATCGAAATTTAATTTTACTAATGAAATAAAAATTCAATATGTTAGTAATTGGATATTTATTGTAAAATTCCATTCAAATTATATCAAATATTTAAACTGACACCTATATTATGTTTAGTTTTAAATTTTATTATTTGAGTCAAATTCTTTTTTTCTGAGTACAGTATTTATTGTTTATTAAAAATTTAATTCAAAACTTCATGCATAATTATACTTATTACAGAATAAATTTAAAATATGCCATCAAATTTCATTACTCCCTTTTCTTTCTTTCTTTTTTTTACTAAATTTTGCTCATTTTTCGTTTTTTCAAATTTTAATGCCCATGCATTAAAAGTATATATTTAAAAGTATAAGAATTAAATTGTATCATTGAAATAATTAATAAAACTTCTTGATAAATAATTTGCTGACTTAGAAATGCCAAAAGCATGATGGCTATAAAAGTAGAAAAACATTACTAAGGAATAAAAATCTGAAAAATTAAAGTTGCAAGTGTACTTGTCATTCGAGCATAAAATTAACTTCTGATCTAACTTCCGATGAAAATTTTATCATCGAAATTTCAAAACCAACTCTGAATTATACCTTAGTTTTTTTTTTTTTTTTTCCTTTTTAATTCATTTTTTTTTCCTCTACAGAAAACGAACTTAAATTTTCAAAATTTATAATTTTTCGAAATTTGTACTTCTAAAAATATTGCTGCATTTCTATTTCATAATATTTTATTCCTTAAATTGTTTGGGAATTTTTTTTAAAATGTTAAAGATTAATTTTAGTAGATCAGTTCACCTGTGAAAAAAATGAATAAATGAAAATTAGAGGGGCAACAAAGTTTTTCTTATTTGGAGAAGTTCTGATACATCAGTATGTTATGACAGGAACATTTATAATTTATTATTGCAATAAATAAAAAATAAAATCGCTATATATAGATAAATATTCGATTTAGATTGGACAATATATTACGATGATGAAGTTCAGTCACTGTCCAGCACTAGATATTAATTTGCTTCTAATTGTTAAACATATACTGATCTATATACCAAACTTTAAATGCAATTTTACCACAAATAGTGTTTGTAACTAAAATGCAGTTCTTTTGCAAATCAAATTATTTTAATGATTTGAAAATACATCAACTTACACACTGATACACTTTCCCCTCCTGTTTGAAGTAACAGACAATAAAAATTCAGCAATCAACTTATATTTAGCATAGTATTTTAAAATTCACAGTTGGCATATTCTGAAAGAACTAAATATAGTGCAACTTTTATTAAGAATAATTTTTCCAGGCAGATATAAAAAAAGTTATCTTATATTTTAAAACATTAAGACAGAACTATAGAGGAGGGAAGAGATATGAAATGCTAGATAAGAGTACAAGAAAATAAAAACAGTTCTGCTTAAAAATCAGCTAAATCAGAAACTTAAAAGGAATGTTAGAACAATTATATTTAAATATAATTACAATTAATGCAGAAAAATACCCGACAAAGTTTTTTAATATTTAATTTCACTAAGAGGAAAACAAGAGACATTTTCTTCAGATCATCTTTTTCTATATCATACAATGCAACTGCTTCATTTTTAAAAACAATCAGAAGAAACCTTCACATATGTTCAAATAATACAACTAGTGAAGAAAACTTTTTCTTTATATTTAAAAAGGTTAGAATGCTATTAAAACAACTTGATAAAAATATATAAAAACAGTGATATAACAGATTTAGGCATTAAAATTCAAAACACTGGAGGCATAACAGTAAATTCATCAGAAATTAATAATCACTGCATTTTGGATATTATACACTGTGACAATAAATCCATAAACATTATATGAATGAATAAGATAAAGTAGATGTATTAATAATAATAAATAGAAAAGATAATTTAGTAGTATGTTTGAATAATATTCGTTTCTCTTTAATAAATAATAATAATTAGAAATTACAATTTGGATCGTTTCATAGTAAAAACACGTCACTAATGATAAAAAGATCCCCAATTAATTACATTTCATGAAAGCAAAGTTATTAATCTCCAAAACTAATAAGTGCTTTTTATTAAAGAAGTTCAAACTAAATTACATTATGAAAAATAAGTATTTAAACCTTTATAAATAAATTAAATAATTCAGAATTAGGGAGCATTCATTTTATTGATGACAAATTTCGGTATGCTATTTATGAACCAAAAAGTGAAGTTATGCACATAAATGAAAAATATAAGCATAAAAAAATTAAAATATGTTGAACATTTAACGTAAGTAAGTAAGTAAGTAAAAACAATATTTCCATACGGCATATTTTAAAAGAGAAATTCGGACCGCACACTTTATTTAAAATTATATGAAAGAAAAATTTATATTGCAGTTTTTGAGAAAATTGAGCTTTTCGATTGCAGGATGATTCTAATAATTCCAATTCGAGAAAAATCAAGCAAATACGTTTGCTTTGCTTGTTTAATTAAAAAATAATAAGAAAGCCTTGTAGATTTGAAGCATTTAAGTTTTTTGATATAAAGGAAAGGAGTTTCTATTTCATGAAGCCAGAATTGAGTTCGTTTTCTTTTTCTAGTATATAATGCAATGTAATTTACTATTTTTATAATAGATGGCGGCTCTTAATCTTCATTTATTTCAGAGAATATTAAGTTAGATCAGGGTGGCCATCATTTCTGCTATTTAAATTTCCTTGACTTTTCCAGATTTTTAAAGAAATTTCCATGTAATCGGATCTATCTAATATCCTCACAACAATGCCGCTTTCTTTTCTTTAATTATTGCACAATATGTTCTTAACTGCTTTTGAAAATTAGTTCAACTCTTTATTAAATTAAATGTAAAATAAAATTAATTTCTCAGAAAAAAACACTATCATTTTCACTTATTAAATTTCAGATAAACTTCAATTATGTGAAACTTTTTTTTGCAAATATATTAACCAATACTAGAAGTTGTGCATTAAAGTTAAAAATTTAGTGTAAGTATGAAGCTATATATGATCTCAAACAATCAGGAATAAAAAAAAATGCATCAACTTTTGAAGTCTTTCAGATCTCTATAATAATACATTTAAGAAAGATTAGTAACAGCGTTTTAATGCAAGAAAAAAAAAAATGCGAAGCTTAATCACTTGTAATAAAATGCCTTTCTACACATATAAAATATTTTATCAACTTGTTCTAACATGGGATTTTTGCATAAATGTTAACAATACATGTGAAATGAAACTTTGTGTAAATGCCCTTTTGTGAATCGGAATCCTTTACTCTCCGCCATAAAGGGCACAAAAATGGACAAAAGCATAAGTACTGAACGTATACTATTTAATTTCAAAATTACTATATCGTTTCATTTATTTTGCAATAGTAAAGATTATTTGACCAAAATATAACTACAACCCTTTAATTTTCCTCACATATGTGAACACATTAAACATAGTAACAACTTTCTTACTTTTTTTTTTTTTACAAAATACTTTATTTTTAAACTTTTTGACATGCAAAATTAAAGAGTGAAAAATTTCCATTAACGACAAATTTTTCTCAAATATATTCTACAGGTAACAGTGAATTCATGCAACAAAACTTAGTCTTAAATAGAATTTCATTACAAATTAAATAAAAATTTAAAAGAGAAACGAGATTTTCACAGAAAATAATAAAAGCCATTTTATGAAGCTATCAATCTACATTATTTATTAACACAAACACCTTTAATGAGTATCACAACTCATAACGTACCTATCAGGATTAGGGTCATCTTTCTTGTGTTTCAGCATTGTATATCTTGCTATTTTAGGAGAATATCTAGTTATTTTCAAACCATGATGCCGTACTCTGAAAAATATGCAATAGATAAATTCTGCTTATTAACATGTATGGAACAGTAGGAAGAAATGGGAAAAACACTCAAAGAACGAATCAGCCAATATTTGGAAGTATAAAATAGTTTTCAATTATTTAATTATTAGTCTTAGTAAAAAATTAAGACTGTATAGAAATGAATGCATAATAATGTGTCTTATAAATTTGAATATCATAGCATTCAGGTAATTTTGCATCATAATGAAATGAATAATATAGCGTTCGCATCCACAAACTTGTTAAGAGATTTCTCTAAGAAAGTTACAACTTTCAAAATGATAAAATATAATCATATGTTATTCGAAATTTCTGCATAAACATTTGATTGACTGAATCGATTACACTGAAGAACTCTATAAGCTGCAAACAAGATTTCCTTTACTAGCAGGTATGTATCAATTAAAAATTTATATTCAGTATTTCAGTTTAAACAGAGAATTATCTATATTAAAACTGTCATGAAAAATATTTAAAAAGGAAAAAAATGAGTACAGATAACTGGCTACTGATAACCATTACACAACCAATATATATTATATATCAAAGCTACTAAAATCAATTTTAAAATCGAGAATTAAGAGTATTATCGGACGAAAAGAATTCTTACCGATTAGACATATCATCATCTTCCCCACCCCATCCCCAAAATTCATTAGAAAAACCATTTACTATCTCCATGTGCTTTTTTGTCAAGGCACTTACACCACCAAATATGTCTTTGTATGGCAATCTAGAGAAAGACAAAAATAATAATAATAACCAGAAAAGTAATACAATATAATACAAGAAGCCAATTAAATATTTCATTATCATTTTTTAACCTGTAATTCATTGTGTTGATTGCGACAGACATATGCCTTGGTTGCTCAGGACAACTATACAAATTTCTATCATCCTCAGGAATTAAGTCGACATCATGAAATATGAAACAATCATAATCGTACTGTTTCAAAGCTTCAACATAACCGATGTTCATCAACATCGCTCGGTTGAATTTCATATCTGGAGCCTACAATAGCAAAAAAAAAAAAAAAAAAAAAAAAATATAATAATCATTTTATCTAATAATCGAATTAACACAGCATTTGAATTAATGCATTACCATGGCAAACTCATTTACAAAATCGAATTTTACTTGTGTTTAGAATATTTGATGACAGTAAGAAAACATATATTATTAGGTAAAATTCACAATGCAAGTAAGAAATGATATGAAAAACATCAACATACTTTATTCCGCACACATTACAAATAATTTAAAAACAGAGTGGTGTTAATTCCTATGCATGTCATGCTACTAGTCGTTAGAAGTAAGCAATCAAAAATTTGAGAAAAAAGGAGTTTTGAAACACCATTAATACATTTAATAATAATGAAACATATAGAATCAATAGGTGGATAAACATTAAGACAAAGAAGAGTAGAACTGTTCATGAAAAAGACGCAAAAATACAAAAGGTGGATAATACACAGGTACATTTGATTAAAAAAAAAATTGTATCACTTTCTTAAAATTAAAGGAAAACAAACAATGTACATAATTTCATTCAGTCTTTATTATAAGCATTACATTCATGATCTGATAATTTAAAAAAAATGCAAAATCTGTAAAAATAATTTTATGAGAGACACTTTAAGTATTGCTCATGTGATATTATAACTGCATACATTATAAATGAATTACTCTAATAAACAAATTTAGATAAAAACATTTTAAAAACTAAAATTATTGAATTTTATATTTTTTATTGCTGTTATTTATACAAGGTGTCCCAAAAATAGAATAAATGTTTATTTAGCCAGATATTACAACTTGACATCATTTTTAATAACAAAGTTCTTCAATAAATAAGATGGATCATTGTATGAAAACATTTTGGTTTCTGTGGAGGTTGATAATAAAAAAAATTATACGTCCCCTATTGCGAAAATTGTCAATTAGTAAAATGTTTGTTTCCCATTAATTTATACATATACCAAGTTCCACACTTCTAATTAAAAAAGTGCAGAGATATATTTATTTTCGGAACACAAATTTATTGAAAACAGAAAAATTGTCAAATGGAAATATACAGTAGCTGCAACTTAATGCGATCATTTTGGGACTTAAGAATTTTGATTATATTAACCGACTGATAACAATAACGAACTGGATAAAATCAACTACACTTTTATTACACCAAGGGAATTACTTATCTCAGGCCTATCTACAATTTATTCCAAAAATACAATTGAAAAAATTCATTCATTATTGCTTACCGACAATTATTCCCTAAAATTTCCCTTATATATTGTTCGTTCTTGCAATGTGCTCTTAAAAGTTATTGAATGTTGTTGAACTTCATGTTTCAAAATATCAAGAGCTTGACTCTTTTCCACGTCCTTTGGTGAGTTTTGCTTTACACCTTCGTCTCCGTCGGAATAGTTAATACTTATTGTTTGGTTTTGCTTACAAAATGCTCACAATTCTTCAAAATTTATAAAAAGGTGAGGCTTTGAAAATTACAACTGCGCTGCAGCGTTGCATCACGTCATTTATTGTAAACTTTAATACCTGCTAAAAATTTTGATTATGTTTCCAACATTAAAGTTTTTTAAAATCTATTTTGCTTTTGTAATTTAATAGCAGGAAACAATGTCATGCTTCTCAACAGACATCAGCTAGACATAGAATCGTAGTTGTTCGTTTAAACCAATCTAGACCGCTTAGTTCCAGACAGAAGAATGAAAACCCCATCCCATAGGGAAAATAATTTCCAGATGTTTTCTTAAAGGTGGAGCAAAAATTCCACAATGTCAGTCATTGGCTGAAAACGAAAGGTCAGTCAATTATTTACTCCAAAACTGATAACATTAAATGATATAGTTAAATGAATATTTCGAGTACAATTAAATACGTCAGTTCAGTACCAGAGGATTTTGATAATATAAAGCGAACTTAACCGTCATCACGTTAAATGGCGTCCACTATATTTTTCTAGTAGACATTCTATCATTATGACTCGAAAGAGAATTGCTATTGCTCACCCATAATCCTTTTCACTTTGATTTAATGGCAGCTGCAACTTCGATTTAATAAAGAGAAAAGAAACAATAAATTGAAAATTTAAGATATCTCAGAGAAGTGATGGAATTCCGAATAAGAATAAGAAATTTTTTGTATTCAATTGTAAATATTATGTTAAAACTTCGTAAAAAATTATGTATTTTAATAATCAGGAACGTTTAAAAATGCTCATGATTTATGCTGTTTGTAATCGTAACGCAGCATCACGTATTTGAAAATTTTGTTAGAAGAAACCAACTTTATACAAGTGCTGATGACGTTCATTTTGAACAAGTTTTATAAACACATGTTTTTTTAAAACTTTTTTTAATAAATAAATAATTATTTTTGATCCAGTCCTTTTAATAATCTACTGTAATAAGCCTGTTATCCCTGAATTTTGCAACGAATGACCTATTAAAATACAAGGTAAACAAATTTGCTTTTTATATTTCTGCAAATTTTGTGGATAGGAGCATGAAATTTCACATGTACATATGCGTAAGTAAGAAAGACACACATTACTAATTCACACTTTTACATTATGAGAAACATAAAAAAACTGTCAACGGTAGTATATATATCGAGATGAAATATTTAAGGAAATAAATTCTTGGTCCACTTGTCTGGGATGCTTTGTATACTCACGACAAAAAAATATGTAAGGATTAATATTACATATACCAAATACATATTATATATATATATTGATAATAATAAAAAACAAACTTCGCATCTAAAAATTGCAATAATTATCACAATTACAATACACATTACAAAATGTATTGAAATCAAAATATTAATGGTTATTTGCTTGCACATTAAAGAGCAATTTAATAAAATAGTTCAGAATATGAAAAGATGTGGTTCATTCTCCAAAGCACATAGCATCCCCAATTCATTATATAACTGTTAATAAGAAGTCACGTTTAACTAACGGAAGTAAAAAATTTGAACAAGCAGATAGAAACAGCATTTTCCTTCAAAATTATGTTTTAGCTTGATGATTCTGAAGTACATCCAACTTTGTAAGTGATATAGTAGTGTTCGGAATATTCAAATCCTTAACATGTAGCAGAGACAAAATTGCCAGAGGAGACAGTTTAGCTAAATGTTTATTATTCTACAGAAAATACTTACGAAACTAACTACGCTAACTGGATAAGTCAGGACTGAAAGGCTGGACAACATGTATTTCTTCTTCCTCATTGATAAGTTTCCAGGTTTATAATTTTTAAAAAATTCACTTGGTGTAAATACTAACTCAAAAAAGACAAATGGAAAATCAAAGTTGTACTTTTAATACAAGGTAAACTTACCTTAATTTTAAAATATTGTCAAGTTTCAGAGTACTATCGTTTATTTA
This sequence comes from Argiope aurantia, assembly GCA_026543865.1. Classification (NCBI taxonomy): domain Eukaryota; kingdom Metazoa; phylum Arthropoda; class Arachnida; order Araneae; family Araneidae; genus Argiope; species Argiope aurantia. The sequence goes on from JAPMOR010007380.1 coordinate 768,548, forward strand.
ATTAAGTTGAGAATTTCAGCCATGCGTTTTTGTTATAGTTAAAATTAGGATTACAGTTGAATTGTCTAAACCAATGATATTACAAGCATACGCACCTCTTCAATTACATAAATACCATAATCTAATTGTTGCCTTTGCAGAATTGGATGCATGTTGTGAAGAAATATTCTAAGATGTTCTTCTCTGTCTCTGTAAGGTATAACTAAGGCAACTTTACTTCTAGCTATACAATTGGATGGTCGGAAACGTCCTCCAGGATTTAAATTAGAAAACATTTGCTCCAGTTCGTCAAAAGATGGCGCATTTGCCAGAACTTTTAGACGGCCAACTGAAAGAATTTTAAATATGCTTTAAATAAGAGAATAAAAAAATTAACATAAGTTCAACAGAATATTCAGCAAATTACACCATTAAAAAACATAAGGCACAGTATATTTACATTTAGCATGCAAAACATACATAAATATTTCAACATTGATTAAATCATGTTATTAAATATCATTTTTGACAGCTGCTATTTTTCATTAGCACTACACATTAGTACAGGCTGCCAAAGATTATTTTATCAAAATAAGAAAAGAAAATATATTTGAATACTAACGGAAATGGAACCTAATTTTACAAATTCGTAATCACTAGAGATGAGCAAATGAAATTGTATCTACTCATCTAAACATCGGATTGCATAATATATAGAACATTCAAAATTCTTCATAACATTAAACAACTATAGCAGTAAAACGCGGGTAGTTTAAAATCTGTATTTCCTCTATCTTCCATCCAGTTTATATAACGTGTCCAATTAAAAAAAAAAGAAAAAAAAAAGTGAATTTTATTGCACTGATAGACGGAACGACATCTATATTTGTAAGACATACTGATATCACTGGTAAGTTAGATGGATGGAAGATTTAATGGGCATTCTAGTATATCTTAAGCCTTATTCTCATGGCCCATGGCCGTAATTCCAATCAGTGATGATATTACAATGGTGCGTATATTTTCGTAGCCTTAAGCGAACCTTTTCTCGTCAAAACTTCTAGTGGCGCGTCACAAAAAAAAAAAAAAAAAAAAATCTTATGGTATCTAATTTTCAAACGTATTCATTCAGTGATGAATAATATCATTTATGATTGACTTCATTTTTAATTGAAGTATATAATATATGTTTAAAAAAATTCAGAAAGTAAAACATGATATGAGCAAGAATAATTTTATAATTTAAGTTATTTTTGAAATATTTAAAAAAATTTAAGCTTTTTTAGAAGCATTTGCAATTCAACATATAAACAATATCATTCTTTTGGAAAAATTTCTGGATGATATTTTACCCTTCATTTTACTGAATCAGTTGAACAATGATCTCACTTCGATGGAAATGGCAAGAAACTTTTTGAAATGTTCAAACATTGAAATTCGAATCATAGTAAGTATTTTAATTAGCCTATCCCTATTTTGACGATATATTTATATATGTACTTTATCTCAATGTATTCAATGTACAGAAGAAATAAAAGTTTATCCTTGGGTGTCACTATGCATGAAATTCCCATAGAGCAAGAAAAATCTTACATTTCTTTCACTAATACAGTAAAGTTAAAAATGCTTATTGAATAACATACAGTTTTCTACGATTTGCATTGTAACTATTAAGACAGATATTCAAAAAGTAACATTATTCTAGAAAGTATAATCAATTATTCTGTAATGATTAGAAAAACTATGGTCTTCTCGAAAAATAAAGTTTATAAAAACAATAAAGAAATTAAATTGAAAGTGATTATTTATATAAAATAAAGTTAAAAAATAAAGTTATATTTTCAATCTTTGACACATTTTGTTGATATTGTTACGGAAATTACTTCCGCTAAAACTCGAACAGATTCGCCAGTACTGTTTATATGGTGATATTGTCAACAGATGTTACCGCTTTGATGGCGCTGTTTGTTATAGAATCTTGCAACCATGCGCTGACTTGGCTTCAGCGATAAAATTTATTGTAACCCTGCTGACATGGGATCAGTTTTCAAAAACAGTTTCGTACTGAATCGTTGCGGGGTCGGTGAACCTCGATGAAATAAAAAGTTGGATTTCGAATTGTCGTTTGATTTTAAATAAGATTACAGTCCACTTATTAAAAAATTGAAATGAACCAGCTTAAATTTATGGTAAATTCGTACCAGAAAATTTGGTCCGTTCGCGGAATTAGAATTTTAATTAAATTTCGATTTGAATAGTAAATAATAATGGAGAAAGACATTACTTTGTTAAATAGGACTCGTGGTGGAATCAAGGCGCAAATAACTAGACTATTAACGTCAATAAAGGATTAGCAGTTACAGGATGTTGAAATAGAAGAAATTGAAGTCAAGTTGGATAAAGTGCGTAAATTAAATCAACAGTTCGAACTGTTAAGACAAGACTACTACAAAGTTGTGAAAAAAGATGAAGATTTAGTGGAAATTGAAAATAGTTTCGAGGATATCGACTCGGATCTCCTAAAATTGGAGGTAAGCTTGAAAAAACTTTTTAATAATTGCATGCATTAAAATGGGAATGCAAAAATCAATAAATCTAATTATGTTAATATTAAGCTGCCAGAAATCCCATTACCAAAATTCTCGGGTAATTTTGAGGAATGGAACATTTTTAAAGCTCAATTTGATTTGTTAATTTCTTCTAACAAACAACTTTCAGAGTCGCAAAAGCTTTATTATTTACCATCATGCTTAGTTGAAAGTGCGGCTCGGATGATATCGAATGATGATACATTTCATTCCTTAATGAAAGCTTTGGAAGATAGATTTGATAATAAAAGACTTATTGTTAATACTCACACTAATGAAATATTTTCGATTGAAAAGTTGAACAATGAAAGTGCCAAAGATTTAAGATCATTAGTTGATCAATTACATAAACATTTAAGAGCTCTAAAATTATTGGATTTAGATTTGGATAAACTAAGTGAAGCTATGTTGATTAATATTGTTATGCAGAAATTGGATAAAGAATCGCGTAAACAATTTGAAATGACTTTGACGTCAAATGAGTTAACCTATTTGGGATACCTTTATAAAATTTATTGAAAAAAGATGTCAAATTTTAGAAAATTTGCAAAGTAATATCGTTCAATCACCAAAATCGAAATTTATTTCCCAAAGTTCTAAACCACGTACTTTAGTAACAAAGGTAAATGACACTTCATCAAAGTGTCCTGTTTGTCGTCTATCAGCAAATCATCCTATCTATAAATGCAAAAATTTTCTTGATTTAAATGCTGTGGAACGTTTTAATATGGTTAAAAAGCTCTCCCTCTGTGTGTTGTGCTTAAAACCAGGGCACAAATTTTGTCGCCAATCTAAATATTTGTGTAACATCTGCAATGGTAATCATAATTATCTCTTGCACAGACATAGCAAACCTTCTATCGGAGGAGAAAAAGTTACTCACTCCGAAGCAATTCCTTCGGAGCCGAGAACTGATTTATCCCCAACAGATGTGACATCGGCCGATTCACAGCATACTTCCTCTGCCTGCTTACTTATAAAAAATAAAAGCGTTCTACTTCCAACTGCAATAGTACTTATTCAGAATATTTATGGCCACTTCTCAAGAGTTAGAGTAATACTTGATAGCGCTTCTCAGGCAAATTTTGTGACAAAGCAGCTTGCTGACAGCGCGAATTTACGAAAACAAAAAATAAATACATCGGTTTCTGGATTAAGAGGAATTTCTACTTCGATTGAATATGAGGCTGTTGCTAATATAGCCAATTGTAATGGATCGTTCTTTTTATCACAAACATTTTTTGTAATAGATAAAATTACGGATATGGTTCCGGCAACAAATGTTAATTTAGAGAATTTAGAAATTCCACAGGTTATGCTTGGTGATCCGGAATTTACACGGAGTTCCAAAATCGAATGCCCTTTTGGGCGCTGAAACCTTCTTTGAAATTGCTAAGGGTGAACAAATACGTTCATCTCTAAATTCATTAATATTTCAAAATACTGTATTTGGTTATGTCGCTGGTGGCTATGTAAATACAAACAATCAGGAGCCATGTACTAATTTATGTAGTTTAGTTTCTCGAAATGAGAATATAGAAAAAGTAATAGAATAATTCTGGTTAGCGGGAAATATTAGTGAAGAAAATACTATTCATAGTACTGAAGAAGAGTTTTGCGAGGCGCATTTTAAAGAAACCCACGCTAGAAATAAGGATAGTCGATTCGTAGTTAAAATGCCGATGAAAGAAGGTTTGTTGGGTGATTCTAAAGCCTTAGCCAACGTTAGACTTAATCAAACAGTTAAGCGATTGCATAAGAATCCCATGATGCAAAATTTATATAAGGAATTTATTGCAGAATATGAAAGTTTGGGTCATCTGGAAAAAGTGAATAATGACCTTTGTGAAGGATCGTATTATTTGCCGCATCATGGAGTTTACAAACCTGAAAACTCAACTACAAAATTAAGGGTTGTATTTAATGCCAGTGCCCCTAGTATAACGGGACAAAGTTTAAACGATTTGCTTCTTGCCGGTGCAGTGAAAGAAAATATTTTTGAAATAATGACTAGATTTAGAACTTATAAATACGCATTTACGGCAGATATTAAGAAGATGTACCGTCAAATATTAATTGATGAATCGCAAAGAAATCTGCTAAAAATATTATGGAAGGAAAATATGAATGAGTCTTCAACTACTTATCGTCTTAACACTGTCACTTATGGCACAAAATCGGCTCCATTCTTGGCCATTCGTTGTTTGAAGCAACTCGCTTTGGATGAAGCGAGAAAATTTCCATTAGCTTCGCAAGTTACACTAACAGATGTGTATATGGACGATTTTGTCTCGGGTGTTGCTACTTTGGAAACAGCTCAGGAATTACAAAGGCAGTTGATACAAATGCTGCAAACTTGTGGCATGGAGCTTCATAAATGGACTTCGAATTCATCTGAACTCATAAATAATAGCTCTGAGGAAACTAACCAACAATATTTTCTCGTTGATCGACATTCTTCAGTAAAAGCTTTGGGTTTGAATTGGCAACTAAAAGTAGATTATTTTCTCTTTAAGGTAGACTTAAAGATCAAGACTTTCTACACTAAAAGAGACGTGTTATCAGTTATCGCTCGTTTGTATGATCCATTAGGTCTCGTTGGTCCTGTTATCACAAAGGCCAAAATTTTTATGCAAAAATTATGGATCCAACAATTGAACTGGGAAGATACTCTCCCTCAATCAATTCAGCCAGAATGGTCGAATTTTGTGACATCTTTGAAAGTCATCTAAAATCTCAAAATTCCTAGACATATCTTGACAGAATCTTATGAAAGAACTGTTATAGTAGGTTATGCTGATGCTTCTGAAGCTGCTTTCGGAGCGGTAGTTTATATGAAGTCTATTATGTAAGATGGCACAGCTGTCAATAAACTTATTGCCAGTAAATCAAGAGTCGCTCCCATTAAAGTAATTTCGATCCCTCGTTGCAGTTGATAGAAAGAATTCGTCCTTCTCTTCAAATGCTAATTAGTGAAACAATCTGTTACACAGATTCAACAATTGCACTTGCCTGGATAAAGACACCTCCATATAAACTAAAAACTTTTGTTGCTACGCGGGTATCAAAGATACAAACTCTAACAGAAAACTTCCAGTAGAAACATATTTCTTCCCAACTTAATCCTGCAGATACAATATCTAGAGGTTTGAACCCTCATGATCTCTTAACCAATGACTTATGGTGGTGTGGTCCTGACTATTTACCGGACTCTAAAAAACATTCTGGTGTTGAACTTGATGAGTCTGTAATTTCAGATAAACAATATATGACTGAACTTAAATCACAGTCAAACATTAGTTTATTTTCTGTAAACAATATTTCATTTCTTGAGGATTTTTTAGCGATAAGTAATGACTATTTAAAATTAATTCACGTATTTAGTTTTCTTTGCAGGTTTTTAATCAATATTAAGAATAAAACAAAAATTACCGGTCCAATCACAAACAGTGAATTGGAAAGAGCAAAAAGGAAATTAATCGAGATTATTCAGGTAAGGGATTTTATAAAGAGATAAAGGCCTTAAAAAACGGAGAAAATTTGAAGAAAGGTCCTATAAGTCACTTAAATGCCTTTTTAGATGCAGACAATTTGTTAAGAGTAGGTGGTAGATTGGTTCATGCAGATGTTAGTAGTTATAATCATAAACATCAGATAATACTGCCTAAAAAGCACAAAATTACCACTCTAATTTTCCAGTATTATCACTTAAAGAACTTTTACGCAGGACCTCAATCATTATTGCATTTTGTTCGGCAAGAATTTTGGCCCATTGGAGGCAAAAATATCGCAAGAAAGGTTGTGCGCAACTGTATAACTTGTTTTAGGTGCAAACCTACTCCCTTAGACCAATTAATGGGGAATTTACCTCCAGAGCGAGTAAATCCCAACCTTGTATTTTCTAACACAGGTATAGACTTTTGCGGTTCATTTTTCATAAGGTACAAAAATTAAAGAAAGGGTAATTTACATAAGGTGTATGTAGCTATTTTCGTTTGTTTAGTTACTAAGGCTATACATCTTGAAATAGTTTTTGACCTGACATCACAAGCATTTATTGCTTGCCTGAAAAGATTCTTCTCACGTCGAGGGAAATGCTCAACCTTATTTAGTAATAATAGTAAAACCTTTATAGGAGCCAACAAAGAATTGAAAAAACTCGCTTCACTTGTTAATTTTCCTGATGAAATTTTATCCAAGTTTTTAGCAATGGAAAATATCTCCTGGAAATTTCTTCCCCCTCGGGCCCCTAATTTCGGAGGACTCTGGGAGTCTGGAGTTAAGTCCTTCAAGCATCATCTAAAAAGAACTGTTGCTGATGCAAAATTATTTTATGAGGAATTTTTAACTGTTGTTACTCAAATAGAAGGCATCCTAAACTCAAGACCTATTTCACCTTTATCTTCCGATGCTTCAGATTTAGAACCCTTAACTCCAGGCCATTTTTTAATAGGCAGGCCCATAAATTCTATCCCAGAGCCTTCAGTAATAAATGAACTAGACAGTAAATTAACCCGTTGGCAAAGACTGACAAAAATAATAGAACAAATCTGGAAACGCTGGTCAATTGACTATCTAAATCATTTGCAAGACCGAAAAAAATGGCGGTTTTCAAAAAATAATATTAAGGAAAATGATATGGTTTTACTAAAGGAGGATAACCTTCCACCTTTCAAATGGTGTCTTGGAAGAATAAGCCAAGTTATTCCCAGACAGGACGGCAAAATTCGTGTTGTAATTGTCAACACTAAAAATGGTCATTTTAAAAGACCAATCTCTAAAATTTGCCTCCTACCCATTCATACTTGATTTTCTAATTTGTACATAAAAAACTGTATATTGTTCTGTACATATTCAAATGTTTATTTTCTATTTTTACCTATTTAATTGTACATTTATGGTTCATACTTATTTATATTTCTATGTCTTTTTTTATATATATTTTCATGTTTGAACTCGAAAAAAAAATTGTTGTATATTCTTGTTTGTAACTTTGAATCTTGAATTGTAACTTGTGTTGCATAGACACGCAACGCTGGGCGGAACGTTACCGCTTTGTTGGCGCTGTATGTTATAGAATCTTGCAACCATGCGCTGACTTGGCTTCAGCGATAAAATTTATTGTAACCCTGCTGACATGGGATCAGTTTTCAAAAATAGTTTCGTACTGAGTCGTTGCGGGGTCGGTGAACCTCGATGAAATAAAAAATTGGCTTTCGAATTGTCATTTGATTTTAAATAAGATTACAGTCCATTTATTAAAAAATTGAAATGAACCAGCTTAAACTTATGGTAAATTCGTACCAACAAGCCTCAATAACAAATAATGACGTTTATTAGCACGAAAACGACAAAAAAGAATCGAGAAGTACACAAGCAATACACAGTAGCACATTCAGAACAAACAGGAGCCCAGAAGTAGTAATCGGTAGTAAACAACAACCACAGCACACAAAAAGGCCAGATAGAACTCGGCAGGAGGAGGGAATTTATGAAACTATTCACACAAACGCCTGCTATTCTCCACTGTCTCCTCGCTTTAGCTGTACTCAAATAGCTACGGCACAAATGACTGCTTAAATACTTGAATTTTAATTATTTAATCCACCTATTGTTGAAATTCTAAAGCATATTTAAATTAAATCTGCCAATAATGCCTTTAAAATAAGAATAAAAATTTAGGTAATACATATGCATAATTAATTTTTCAAGACATTAGACTTCAGATTTCGAATTCGAGTTTTATTAAAACTACTTACTTTCCCGTCTTAAAAGTATTATAGAATCGTTTTCTCTCTCTCTCTCTCTCTCTTTAATAAATTATGAAAGAAATCGACGTTTTCTAAATTAATAGCAAAGGTAAAATTTTCAAAATACAATATGGAATGAAAAATTGAAAAATTAAATAAATTGTAAAATGCAGACATTGCTTTGATATTAAGACACTTCTACTAAAAGGGGTTTTAATACAATTATTTTATAATTATTTTTATTGAAAAAACAAAAATTCTTTTTGATTGGAGTTGTTCTGATTAGTAAGCATGTTAAGAGATGTTATTTATAATTTATAATAGCAACAAATAAATAAAAAAATCGATATATCGAGAAATATCGATATATGTTGGTGGATATATCACGATGATGAAGTTCGGTCATCACCCAGCCCTATTATATGATGCCAGCTTGGAGAGGGGGGGGGGGAGGCGAATGGAAAGTTAAGAAAGTTAAGAGAGAGACAGATATTATATATAAAGCGCCATCAGTACTACGTATTAAATGAAAGTGATACTTTTACCCTTCAAAAGGTGTCAAAGGTCACACGTGTATTGAATTGGCGCCTGGCCAGAAATCCAATGTTATATAAGGCTAGATGTCATCTGTTTGGCCCCCTTTTTTAACTTTTCTTACTTCTGTGTGTGCCGCGATGAGTTTTTTTGTATATAATCATGCCTGCCACTCGGAATAGAATAAAACGTAATTAAAAATACCAAGTCTCTTCACTGTTTCGAACCTGCATTCTACTTCAATCAAAATATGTTACATAATATTTAGTCGACAGGATTCGAAATGCATTACATATACATATATTTCTTCTTACTTTTAATTTGTATACGCCATCTCTTAGGATCTAACTAGTTAAAATGATATGAAACAACAATATGGCGTCTACCATTTTAAACCCCATACGACTTTTTGTCTATCTCCTGCGTTTTGAATAACATTATTTCGAAAAAAATATTTGTGTACTTTAACACTACTGAGGGTTAAGAGTATGTAGTAATAAACGATGCATACGGAGGGGCAGTGGTAAGAGCACAGCAATAATTTTGAACAGTACATCAAATATTCTGGACCTGCCTTTGATTACGGTTACCTTCCTACTAACTGCTTCATCAAACGTCAAATGCAAATCTCAAAACACCAGTTTTGCCAATACTATACTCTCAAAGTAACCATAGTAATTTTTAAACACGATGATTTTCTCTCTTTTACTTTGAATCGAAGCAGAAACAACGTTTCTATTTAATTGAAGATCTTCTTTAACCAAGAGCACCCATTTTTATGAGTAAAACCAGATTTTATCTGAATGATTTCATATTATTACAATTTGAAAATTTATTCTGTTACCTTTTCATTCGAAGAATTCAATAATTTGATATAACTATGGATAAAATTATTTGATATTCACACAATGTACCAACAATTTGTGTACGAAAATTCAATCAATCCAAAAGACAAAACAGAAAAATTACAGGAACAAGATGAATAAGCAAAGCATACTGTCCAGTACAAAGAGCTGCAGAACATCGTTTTTGAGCGCATGTAAAATGAAGTAGATAAAAAAATGTTGCATATTTAATCATTGATGTGCTGTAACCTCTTCACCACTCCGCTTATTACTGAATCGCACTTCCTCTTCTTAATCTTTTAAACTGCGTCATAGTTGCGTTGGCACATTTCTCTAATTATAAAACAATTAAAAATCATTATTTTAAGAGAAGAAATCTTAAAGAACATTCTTCAACATCGAGTGTATTAACTGGAAAAGGGGGGCAGGGGAGATTATAAGATCCATTGTAAATTTGCCAGCACTCGCCTACAAATAATTTTCCTTCAATGCTTTTCATTTAAAGGGACGGTGGATATTAAGCAAAAAATTACAAAAATATTAAATGCTTTTATCATTTTATCATCAAAATTTATGCTTATCTTCAACTAAAATAACATTATAAAATGTACCGTTTAGTATATTTTATATCTGATAGGATTAGAGGAATCAATATATATTTAATGACGGCTTCTCAAAATGACGGACTAATATCTTCGGAATGCGCCAGGAGTCTTAAATTTTGAGAAATTACATAAAATTGATAATGAAGGTTACGGTTAAAGATTAAAAGAAAATTAGGTATGCATTTTATGTTATACTTCGAGTTATTTTAGACAGCCAAAAGTCAATTGTAGTTCTGAAAAATACAAAATTCTTCTAAAATTCAGGGCGTGCATGCATAAAAATATAAAAATATAACATAAAACATAAAAATATTTCTTAAAATATATACTTTTAATTGAAATTTCAAAATCATATCCGATTTTGCTCTAAATAAATTTATTTAGGATAATAAGGAGAAAACAGAAGAAGAAAAAAAAAGTCGCCAGAAGTGTTTTGAAAGTTTAATAATAAAATATATAATCTCATTTTCTAAAAAAAAATAATAATATAGTTCCTTTTAAAGTTTTTTAAAAAGATAATTGACCTATTTATATTTAAAATACATATGCATAAAAAATTCCATTATTCTAAATGAATAATTCGCAAAAATGTCTAATGAAATCCACCATCCCCTTAATTCAGCTAATATTCAAGTATAAGAATTAAATTTCAAAAAAGTAATGAGCATTTTCTTTTAGATGAATTAAAACACTTGAAAAATCCTTTGTAGCATTGCTTGTTTTTCATCAAACGGCCGATACAGAGTGAAATACAGATTATCTATCACTTTACCTGCTCTTCTTTTTAGTCAAATAAAAGAAGTCAATCGGCTTTTTGATATCATATACTGAAACGGTTTTTATTTACTCTTTTGATTAGCATCTTGGCTATCAAAGAAGTACTTGATGTAGAATATTCCAGAGGTACTGATGATTTAAAAAAAATTGAATGCATTGAATATGGAATAAAAAGTATTGAAAACTAAAACTAACATAACCACTAAAATATTTGGATAAATGAAATGAAGGAAAGGTAAAATCAAGTTCGAGGATTTATCATCTCATTCCGATTCAACATCCATACAGATTTGATAGACAAAACGATGATAATTAATTAAAAATAAAAAAATAATTAATGAAATTAAAATCTGAAAATCTGAAAAGTAAAACCCCATTGTATCGCGAATTAACTCACAGCAACTCCGATAGATGATGTTATTGATAAATAGCTACATTCAGAATTTAGAGATAAACAATAACAATAAAAAAATACGTTTTTGAAAAAATTTCCAATTTAGATTAAAATTTATAGGAGAAGGAGGGGGGACACCAATCCCTTAGGAAACATACTAATACATCAATATAAAATTCAATGACGTTGAAAGCATAATATTAAGAATTTTTTTTAAAAAAAATATTTGTATTAAGATTGAAAGATATATAAAAATAGAAAGTGATTACAATGCACTTACGAATCAAAATTCTTTATACAAGAGATCATTTCTGAGATTATTAAAAGAATGATCATTGCTCCTGTGTGCGATTTTTCAGTATTTCTTTTAGTTTCCATCTAATCTGGATTGGAGTATTGATTTTCAATACATTTAATTTGCTAGACAATATATTTATTGAATCTTTCAATAATAAACTTGAACATTTTGTAATTCATCGATACAAATCAAATTTCTAATCTTGATGTGATACATACACTTAATATATAATTAAAGAATTTTAAACAATTTCTTTGCTATTATTGAAAATTCGAAGTCAATATTTTAAGTCTGTTTATATTCCATCCACTAAATAAAAATTTCCGTTGAAAGGAGGGAGGACGAAACAAAAAAAACAGAGTTAACAACCATTTTTTAAAATCAAAATCCTAACGGTGGGATTAGCAAAATACCCGTAGCTGACTTAAATTGATAGGTTTGATTGTAGCAATCGAGAGTCTTTTTCAAAACCTAGTCAACCCATTAAAGCACATCGTCCTCATTTGAGGACACAGTTACAATTTCACTTCCGTGGATAAAAGCATGGCTTCCGTTATTGCATCCATTAATTCCTTTTTTTTTTTTTTTTTTTTTTTTTTTTGCATAATCTAACGAATCAATATAATTCCTAAACAAGTTTTTAATGTTACGTACCATCCATCAGTGAAGATATTGAAATCAAAGTAACGCTATTTTGAAAAAAGAAAATAATATTTATTTATTTTGATATTTTACTCAAAATTTAATATATATCTATAAATATTCTTTTTAAATGATTTACTACCGATTCTTGATTTTATTTTTTTTAAAAAGACTCACTCAATTTTTTTAGAATTTTACTTTACTCTTATCTTAATCTAAGTATTTTAAACATAATTGAAAAGAAATTCATTAAAACTTATGCTTATACGTTTACTACTATATTTACAATAGTAAACGTATAAGTTCTGAAGTTTATACGTTTCGAGAGCTTCTTTATAGTTACCCTTTTAAAATAAAAAAAAATTGAGAAGTTTAGAAAATTTAGTACGTATATATAAAGTTTCATCCAACGAAACAGTATTAGCAAATAATTAATTCCAAATGGGGAAATGATCCGAATGACAAAAAGAATTATATCTATGTTGTCCCAAGCAATAAATTCACTGCTGGAAAATTTGAATTTTTATAAAATAACAGAAACAAAATTTTTATATAGTTTCTCCGGTCCTATTTGTCGCATTTATTAAAACATGCATAGCACACAAAAGTTTTAATCAAAAAAGCTCAATTTTTTTGTGTGACTAAAGCTGACAGAGTTATGAACCTTTGAATATCACTCTTTTGGATTGTATTAATATTTTTTTTTAAATGTCAGAGCGTCGATAATGTAAAATATGACAAAAAATCAGGGGTCAGTATAAAAATTTAGATTTGTAATTTTTTCAGCAGTGCATTTATCGATTGAAACAAAGTAAAATGAAATTCTGTAAGTCATTTAAAACATTTTTCCAGTTGGAAATATACGTCTACCCCTAAGGATAGAAATTTTTTGGGCCAAGATTTGAGTGAAACCCTGTACATGCAAATACGATGTAAAGTTTGAATTTCAACTAAATCTATGAGAATTGGATGCTTAGTTCATTATTGATTATTTTATGGATGTCATAACAAAAGCGAGTGAGTCCAACATGGTTCATAATAAATATATTATTTATGATTATACATAAATGATTTAAAAACTGTACATTTGTATAGAAGAATAATATCAGTTTTTGAAACAGAAACTCATCAACTAATAAGAAAGAAACTTTCCCTCACAGCATAAATGAAGCATTATAAATTCTTAGGCGAAAAACCAAGTAAGACTTAACTTTTCTATTTTCTTAGAAAGAAATTCAAAAGAAGATCCAAATGTTGCGTTTATAAATATGAAAAAAAAAAAAAGCCTTTGACATGAAATAGCACAAACTAATACCAGCAAAAGGAATTCTATTATTCGAAGGAAAGAAATCATTTAAAAATGTAGCTTAACTAATAATGCATATGAGAATTCTTTTTCACGTCATTTAATTTCAAATATAAAAGCATATCTACTTTAATTCAAAGATAAAAGCATTTTTAATTTAACTGATGAGTCACATGAACTTCTAGATTTCCGAATCCTAGAAAAAACGCTGAACAAATGAAAAGGACGGGATTTCCTGTTTCGAAAGTTTGAAACCAGCTACGCATTTTAAACTTCTTTTTAAAAATTTCATGTTCGAGGATGAACGCGCAACTTCGCGACCTTTTCTGGGCTTAGCAACATAGAAGGGATTTTTTTTTTACAAACCCTTTTTTAACAAACGAATTATCTAGCTCTACATCGAATTACATTGTATAAATTCAAAGCAAAAGGCGAAGTTCGATGTATGCAACTGCGAATAAAAAAATAATAAAAATAAACTATTTTATTTCCATTTTATCGAGAAAAAATCTGTTAAAAAATAATAACTTATTTTAGAATCCCTTCGACTTTTTTTAAACAAATAATGAAAAATCTATTCGAAGCATTCTTTCTAGTAATCATCAATTTAATTTTAGCGAATATCATCTAAAAGATGTAAGAAATGTTGATTTTTAATTAAATAAATTGCATTTTTTTAATTCGGGATTTTTGTAACGAATTAACACCACAAACAATAATCCAATTATTTACGTATTAGCATATCAAATCTGTGCCTATAAGCCTTGATTTTTGAAACTGACTAAATCTGCTAGAAAATCTGAAATTTTTTAAAGATTTAGATTATGTCCATACGCAATATCTTTACTTGAAGAAACGTTTTAAATTGTTGAAATGGATTAGCCAACTCACTTCTGAGTGGTTCTCGGGTTCTGTATCTAACTGCGAATAATTTGTTAATTAAAAATTGAATTAATCCTACAAGTTGTACGTGACACCTTACAACGCAATAATGGATTTCGGAATAATACGGCATTTGATTTTTTCCCTTGATGATAATTTCAAAATATTTGAAATGGAGTTGGCTCCTAATTGCACAACTGCATTCAAATAACTTTTCTCATTTTTTCGAGTCATTATTTTTCTAGTAAATATGAAGAAATGCGTATTCACTTTAACCTAACATTGCAAGATGATTTTGTTACTCAATTGCTGCCGTTTGAGTTTTGATATGAGGAAGGAATAAAGAAAAATTTGATTTTTAATTAAAAATAAATATTTAAAATACGTCAAGCGAAAAAAAAAAAGCACAGTCACTTATTTCACTATCTAAGTATGAATTTGATTGGTTATAAAAGACAATGATGTGAATGGCGCAATTATGCGTCACTTTGAAGTGCAGGATTATGAATAGCAGCACAATGAGCCGCCACTGTGTTTGATATAAAAAACTTGCTATTTATGTCTTTGCTTAACAAATCTCGCCGAGTGACGTTACTAACGCATTTAACCCTAGAATGCATGACTTTTTTTCTTTTACAAAAAATTACATACGTTTTAAATAACTGGATATAATTTAGGAAAATTATTTAAAAAAAATTAGTTTGTTTATTTTTTTTGGTTAAACGTTAACAAAACAATTAATTGACTCATTATGAATTAATCAATATCCCAATGACACAAATTACATTATGATAATTCTGTAATAAGAATCTCTTTTTGCCAATATATTTTTTTATAATGCAAGAAAAAATATTTTAATAGCATTTTTAATGTTAGATTTATTCATACGACAGCCATCTTGATATTTTTCTAAGTTTCCAGTTTAAATCTAATTATAGTACCGCTCTTGCCATATATCGTCTTTTCTACAAATGTATATCAAAAAGTCTTTAAAAAGGGATTTCCAGACATTCCTTGTTTCCCTTTGGAACAGTCATGTGAAGCTTATAAATGGAAATAAAAACGCTTTGCCAAATGGTTACAAGATGCAATGCAGAGTTAATTTAAGAGAGTGAATTATTCCATCACACAAGATCCTGCATAATCCAGTTCTTACGAATAAAGACGTACGTATGTACCTCTTTTCATCATTCGTTAGTTTAAATACATTTCGTTTTCTTACAATCAGTTTTTTTTTTTTTTTTTTCCTATTCTTCAATTCTTCCTTCTGTTAAGCGATGAAAAAAAATACGCTTATACCTCTGCAACTTATATCTTCCCTCATATATATTCAAACACCATACTGAATTTCTGACAACACAATCTTACAAAGCTGGTTCTGTTTCACGTGGATTTATGTAAAATTATAAAGGAATCGCAATGAAATTTGCGATTCACCTATTTTAAGTATGCTCTGTAAAATTATGTTACAATCGAACTCGAACAGTTATAGTAATAAATAAATAAATTTTTTAAAAAAGTATTGTCACAGGAGAAAAAATCAAATCATGCAAAGATTGTAGTAAAGGTCACAGAAATTAAATCCCACAGGAAGGTTTATTCCACATTAAACCGATTACTTTTCCGTAAAAATAGATGGATTGTCTAGTTAAAATGTCATGATTTTTACTCCAGAAATATGAATATTTGTCACATAGCAAACTGGAAAAAATAATAAATAAAAATACTGGAAAACAATAATAACAGGCTCGTGTTGTGCTGTTAATTACGACAATTTCCAATATTTAATTGGAATTCCATGTCAATACATAACAGTTACATCTTATTTCACAGGAAACGTTCAACTATATTTATGGTATTCTATGCCTCTGGTTACTGAGATGGTACAGTACACTCCGGTAGCAGAGTATCCAGTTAGCGACTATTCGTCCTTCGTACAATCAGGTTAATTTTCTTTTATCGTAATTAAAGGAGGAAGGCAAGGCGTGGCATTGGAAGCGGCTAAAATTTGAAATAGTCATTTAATCAGGTCTTTTTCAAAAACTAAAAACTATGAGTTTTGATCCTTACCTTAGGGTTACCTTTTCATAACTGTGTAATCATTTATCAATGAAAAATAAAATCAATGCGAGTCCATTTTCTTAAAAACTAGGCTACGATTTACGTTAATGTTTTGTTTATGCTTCCTGCATTTAAGTTAGGCATTGTAGAATTGATGTTAAAATGTGAACAGATTATACCCTTTAACTTACTTTTTCTTTAATGAATTCTTAAAACGTGCAGTGCAGTATATACACTATCAGTGCAGAAACTTCAGTTTTAACTCGATATGCTACCGGCAACTACTTCAATGATTCACAAGGCAGCGGCCGCGATCACATTCTACAGGGTTTGAGATAAATGGAGGGGCTTAGTACTGAATAAGAAATGAATAAAAACGTATTATAACAATGAGTTTTGGTGTAAAAATTTTGTCTTCTGGTATTGGTGGGCAAAAAAATGAGTTCATAAAACTCTGGCCTATCCGGCTTTTTTGTTATCCGCCTTCCCGTCCACCACATTAGGCCCTATACTCGGGAATGTACTATATATATATATATATATATATATATATAAAAGAGGGGAAGCAATGGAATAAGGTCAAAATACAGCGGTGAGAGCAAAATATCTTTCATTTTACTACTAGAAAAAACATAGTAATCTCTAAATCACAAATTTATTTCAATACATTTAAAACTCCAGTCGTTAAAGAACTGCTGAATACATTTAATTTATTTTCTCACGCATTAATAGTTGTACTTCAGAGATTTTGAAAGGATATTTTCTTATATACATATGAAGAATGGAAATAATTTTGTTTAAAAAGCGAAGCATTCCATCTCGCTTACATAAACAAAACAACGTATTTAAGTCAAGTTTCATAAAACAGGGAAGAAAGCCGAGCTTGCAATTAGGCCTCTGCTCAAAATTTTACAATATCCAAGTCACGATTATATATCAAATTTTATCTATTTACTTTGTTTGTTTTTTAGTTATCGTGCTTACATATTTTGAATTCTAGATAGATCGACAGGCAGTCAAACCTTTGAAGGATATGGTCTAAAATTCGATACATATCTATAGGTGATAAAATTATGTGCCAAATTTCAACCACTTTGCTCGTTGCGCTTTCAATTTATCATGGTCATATTCACGTAGACGTACAGGCAGGCAGATTTCTTACAGATAGATTTTGTCCAAATTTGGCGAACTAGTTATCACAGGCATAAGTTTTTTTTATGAAGTTTTATAAAAAGCTTAAGGTCGAATTTATTGATTATTTTTGAGTAGAAGAAATTTATGAGTAGAAGAAAATAACAAAAAGGTAGTACTGTCGGTGAGACTCGTTAGCTAAGAAATAAGCAGTGCTGCAAAAAATATTTATAGAGAGATTGCAATTTTTTTCTCTAAAAAAGGGGGCTACTTTACCCACAAGTAGCCTAAAAGGCTTGATTTCAAAGCCATGTATGAAGCTTGTTGCATTTCAAACATATTAAATAAACAATATATGATATAACCTCTTTGTAATTCTGTCAATAGAAAATTATGTGCAAATTGAAGTGATAATTCAACAGATAAAAATATCAGATCCTCCCTCCCCATTTCATATTTCCATGTTCACCCAGTCAACTCAACAACGTTCGTCCAAACATGAATATCAAATAAGACATACAATAAATGATTTACAACAATCATCATCTTTTACATATAAAATTAATAATAATATATCACTCATGAAAATTTTCATTCAAACATTTTAGAAAATTACCCACGTCCCTTTTTTCAATAAATAACTTCCAACAAAAGAAAATTAATATCTCATAAATTAAATGCATTTTTGTCGAGACAACAAGAATCGAAACTGAGAAACAGCCAAATCAAAAAATACCTGGGAGAACGAACTTTGAGAATTAAAAAAATGGGGAGGGGGAATCATTAGCCGCGTTCCAAGCCGGATGTGATTTTTTTTTTTTTTGTAGATCAAATGCCACTAAATTCAAAGGGAGAAAGAGTTACTTTTAGTTTCCAAGTCATTCAATCAGTTGTGTGTTCAGCGGACTTTTTCAAGGGCTGTTTGACGAATTGCCCAACGCTGCGCTTCTCTTGCTTATCATAATTCATTTCCTGTCTTATTTTTTGATTTTTATTACTTTTTTCCGTGTTCGTTGACATCGAATAGTCAGAATGAAAAAATATGCAAATAGCATTGAACTCTGAGAGAGGAAAAGCAAATCAATTCGATGAAAAAACGAAAATTTTAAACGAACTTTTAAGAATAATTTCTGGGGAGCACCAGCTCTGCAACCTCCATGAATGGCATTAATTGCCGAATACACAAAGGTGGTTTGTTAATTCAAAAACGGATAGTTCTACGTAAAAAAATTCTTCTGCTTTCAATTAATCCAATAAATCTCCGACTCCAAAATTTTCTCTATTTTAATATTACTAAATGCACAGGCTATGCTCAGACAGCGCACACATGTATACTTACTTTTCTCTTAATAGAATAATTGCCTTTATCTGAAACTTTGTCTTTATTTATCTCATAAAGAAAAAACTATTTAAATAATAATAATAAAAAAGTTAACATGATTAGAAAATAAATTCAAAGAACAAGACTATTTCTGAGAAATCGAAAAGAACAGATTGAACAACTTATTATCGGAATATGTTGCTCAGCTTCGTAGTCACCATTAAAGGGAGAGCCAACAATCTCCTTATTGTTGCTGCTTTGTCAGGATTGGTTTATGTATGATACTGTGCAATATATAGAAACATCAACATTCAGATTATTTAATAAAGTTTATCTATGTAAGAACCAATTTACAACCAAGGAAAGGAGGTGAATGGGAAAATTGAGTTCGAGATGAGACTTAGTATAAGAAAAGAATACTTTTAGGATATACAATTTTTAAAATATTAAAGTGCAATACCCAACCAATTCCGAGAAAATAGTCTTCGAATTTTTGACTTAATACTTTGAACTTATCTCCAGCATTCAACAAGTTAATGTTGAAGTGGTCCCGCTTCGGAAGCGGGAAGTCAGAGTTCGATTCCAGGTGACTGCTGTTCCCCCCCTTTTTTTTTCTTTTTTCAAAGTGGTTCAAATTAAATTAACAATTTATAAATGGTTTTAATAAATAAATTTTTCATTTTTATAAAAAACTAAATATTCATTCTCCTAATACTTGAAGTACAATTTAATTTTTAAAAGAAAAATAATTATAAACGTAAATTTAACAGTTATAAATAATTTAAATTACTACTAACATCTAAAAACAAAAACATTAATTTTTGAATTTTAATTGTGACGAATTACTTTTTCTAACTCAATGAAAACATATTTAGAGGGTGATTATTATATATAAAATCCAATATATGAGACCGTAACTATCGTACCGTTCATAGGAAGGAATAAAATTTTGGTTCAAGATATTTTGATTTATGCGTTCAAGAATCATATGAAGAACAATAGTTAAGTTCTACAATTACAGTTACAAAACTTCAAAATTCTCAAATAACACCAAGGTGGTGTTTTTTTTTTTTTAATTATTGGAATGTGTTCTACATAACAAAATAAATAAATAAATAGCTTTGGAACAAATCACCTGCGCTAGACAGGCTAATAAGGGGAGGGCACGAGGTTGAAAATTCAGTTCGAGATGAGATTTAGTATAATAGTAGTATATATTTAGAATGTTCACTCACGAAAATATTAAAGCTCAATATCCAATCAATTTCCAGAAAATGGGCTCCAAACTTTCTATATAGCTTAAATACTAATATTGTGTCAAAGTTGCCGTAGTGCGGATAGTATAGTGGTTAAGACACTGGCGTAGTACGCAGAAGACCTGCGTTCGATTGCTGAGTTAACAATCTTTTCTTTTTCTTACTGTTTTTTTTTCTAATTTATTTTAAATTTATTTAGAATTTACAAACCATTTTAATTAATGTTTTTCATTTTTTATGCAAAAATAAATATTTATTCTCCTAGTTCTTAAATTATAATTTAATTTTTAGAAGAAAAATAATTATAAGTGCTTTTTTCAAATATTCAGAATTATTTAAATTAAATTAACATTTTAAAGATAATTTCAATTAATATGATACCAATTTTTATATAGAAAAATAAATGTATTTTCTCTTAATACCTGAATTATAATTTAAAAAAATTAAGATATGAACGCGTTTTTTTTTAAATTATTTAAATAAAATTACAGACAATTTAATTAATATGTAACTCCTTTATCAATCAAATATGAATGTTTTAAAAATAAATCTCCCTCAAAAATAAATATTCATTCACATAATGCTTGAATTAGAATTTTATTTTTAAGCAGGAAAAATACTTACATGTATAACTTAAATGATAAATGTTAATTAAATTACTGACATCATAAAAATATTTCATTAAATTTTTTATTATATACAAGAGGCAGAATGGTAACTATCGTAAAAACATTTCAAACAAGATAGATATATGTTGACATCTTACAAAATTCATAAAGAATGATTATCCTCAGGAGAAACCTTAAAAGAATTGATAAAAAAATTTCATTTACCTTCAAAAAATATTTGTTTTTCTTCAGAAAATCGAGGAGCGCACAAAGCATATCGTATGTTACTAATAATTTTGAACCATCTGCCTATGCATTCCATAACTTAACACCTGCTTTCTACTTTTTCTTTTCGATTATTAACATTTTGAATGTTTGCGGATATAATTTTATTTATTTCAGCTGCTCTCTTTAATTCACAATATAAATACAGCTTCGTTGAGTCATTATAAATAATTTATCTTTATTAAAATCAAATTAAAATTTTTTCATGATTTTTAAAATAAAAATAGTTATTTTGAAATATTTTTATAGTTAAAATTATATTTATTATTATTTTGGCACTTAAAAATTTAATTATATTTATAATTCAAGAACAATATACATGAACATGAATATTTTTTAAATAAGTTATAACTTATGTATTAAGAGAAAATACCTTTTTTTTCCATATAAAAACGAGTATCATATTAATTGAAACCATCTTTTCGTCTAAAAATTAAATTGTTATCTCTGAATTAGGAGAATAAATATTTATTTTTGCATAAAAAACAAAAACCGGATTAAATAAAACTGTTTGTAAATTTTTAAATTAATTTAAAATAAATTAAGAAAAAATTAATTTAAAAAAAAAGGAAAAACTGCTAATCCAGGATCGAACTCGGGTCTCTTGTTTACTACGCCAGTGTTTTAATCACTATGCTATTCGCGCCTCGGCAACAGAGACTCATTATAAATTATATAAGCTATACAGAAAGTTTGAGGGTCATTTTCTCGAAATCTTTTGGCTATTGCGCTTTAATATTTTCGTGAATGAACAATTTAAATGTATACTATCTTTATACTAAATCTCATCCCGAACTAAATTTTCAACCTCGTTCCCTTCCCTTGTAAGAAGAAAAGAGAAAATAACCATAAACAACAGAGAAACAACAGGGAAAAAAATTGTGTTTCACAAATTTTCTATTTGAATCTACTTTAACCCCGATGACACTATGCTTTCGGCAGATGATGCTTAGAACCAAAACATATGTCATGCCAAAAGGAATCTGTTGAACTTCACCTCTTTGTTAGGCACACCAAAGTTGTCTGCTCTTTTCTTCTTAGCCTGTCTAGCGCTGGAGATTTTTGTGCTACAGATGCCGTTCCAATGCATTGTTTTTTTTTGTTTTTTTTTGCTATGGAGAACACATTTCAATTAAAAAAAAAGCCCTTGGTGTTGCCATGTGAGAATTTTGAAGTTTTGTAACCGTAATTGTAGAACTTAACTATTGTTCTTCATATGATTCTTGAACGCATATCTCAAAATATCTAGAACCAAAATTTTATTCCGTTCCTGTGAACGGTATGATAGTTACGGTCTCATATCAGGATAGTTTTTTTTTTTTTTTTCCTAATCAACCTGTATATAAGATATTAAGGAAAGTTCCTGCTAATTTATTAAATATTTAAATAAACGATCTTGATATTAATAATCGAAAATAAATAGTAGAAAGCTGGTGCTAAATTATTGAATGCCTAGGCAGGTGGTCCAAAATTTTAATGACTGTTCAAATTCGAGCGGATGCTCGGGAAATAAATTCTTATATCGTACTTTAATTATTTGAACATAATATAGATGAAATATTCTGAAGTTCAATACTAATTAAAGCTATTCGTAAATTAATAATTTGAATAATTTTGAAAACATTAAAAGGAAGAGAAAAATAGATGCATCCCGAATCGAACTCTGGTGTCTTGCTTACGAAATGGTTACCTTGACAACCAAGACTTGGGACACTGAAAGCGGCAAATACGTTACTAGTATACAAGCTATACCAAAAATTTGAAAACTATTTTTATGGAATTGGTTCGTTATTGCGCTTTAATATTTTAAGGAATGAACATCTTAACAGTAAACTGCCACTATATTACATCTCACACGAACTCAATTTTCCAACCTATGCCTTCTCTTTGTAAAATCTACTTCATAAGATTAGTAGAGTTTTGTTACTTTGGTTAGATAAGAGTTTAGGATTGCGTGACTTTTGCATTTAGAAACATATGCATAAAAGCCATAAAACTTAGCCAACAGTCTTGCGACAGCCGGCAGTTGGATTGATAAGAAGAAATTTTGGAAGTGGTTGTCACATCTTAAACGTTACCTACAACCATGAGAATATGAAATTGAGATTTCACATGCTTTTTAATAAAATTTGGATAAATATGGATGTTTTTCACATGTTTTGTGAGAGATGAATTGTTGTTTGATGAATTTAGAAGAAAAAAAAAATGCACGAAAAAAAAACCCAAATAAAATATTTCTTCTGATTTAATTTAAGAATTTATTCTATAATTTGGATAACTCGCATATGAACTATCACCTTATTGCTTAACTGAAATACAACAATTTTCGTTAATCAAAAGATATTGGATTTCATCTGTGTTTTTTTTTTGTATGTTTTCTTTTCAGCTCAGTTTTTTAGTACAATAAGTCTAAATACAAAAGTGCATGGGATTTTACTATGACCCCTTAAGAGAGAGAACTGTTTCTTGGACACTGAAGAAAAGCTAAGTAAGTAAGGTTAGTATAGTTAAAATGATTCATAAACATAATTGCTAATGGAAATGTTTTGAATATAATGAACAGTAAGTACGAATACCATGCTTTCATACGATGACGTCATATATCGATTTCAAAATGTTAACCTATAGAGTAGCGAGTTGACGCAACAAATTTAAATCTAACTGCTTCTCTTCACAGATTCCTTTATAATGTTTGTTTTTAATTTTGTGATGGACCAAAATTATCAGTTTATTAGTTATATAATTAATTATTTTGTATATGATATGCAGTTATTGTCTCCACAACTATCAAGTCACATGTCTTCCTCCAGGTAAAAAAAAATTAATTAGATTACGTTTTCATATTTTTAGAACGCTAGATGCTTAAGCCAGAGATCTGATGTATTTATGTTAGCATATTAGGTTTGTTAAGTGATTTATTATGCATATGCATTAATTATTTATATAATTGCCATAAATTCTAAAGTTGTGGTTGCCTTTAATTACAGTTATGTTAAGTAAATGGTAAGTTTACTTTAAGAATAAAAATATCGGTAGCCATTAAATTCTGTTATCCAATTATGAGTTATTAATGAACTGTAATATGAACTTTCCAATCAGTTAAATGATGCAACCATTATAACATTAGAGACGTCTGCGATTTTTCAGACAATTCAGATGGATTTTTTAGACAAGAATTTCATTAAGATTTTTTATATGCAGATTATTGGTATTTGTCCTCGTATATGTTATTATGAACAGAATGCTCAGGCAGTTGAGCGCACTACTTCGATTAAGATGAAGTATTTATAAGGGCTTCTCTTTTGTCTATTTTTTTCCTTAGTAATTCTTTTATATTTGGAATTAATATATGCATATTTCTTACTCGTTGATAGCCTTCATTAAGTCTGCATTTTCTTGCACTTCGTCTCTAAAAGACTTTTTTTCTCATGTTGAGGAAGGTTGACATCTTTCAACTTAACTTTATGGGTTGCGTCTTGAATTTGAATATTTTCTACACGGTTTGTTTCCTTGGGAAATAAAGTAAATATTTTTCACTCCTGGTTTTTTTATTCAGTTAGGGAAAATCTGACATTTAGAGATAAATCAAATAAAGCAATTTCCATAATCAGGTATTGCTTGATTACAAATAAAATTTATTCGAAACTGTGGCAGGGGAAAATATTAACTCTCAATAAAATTTTATTTATTTATTTATTAGGAAAAATATAAAAATGTCAACAATAAAATTTGCAAATATAACTTAAATGCAAAGAAAGTCTAACGCTGCTCTCTAAGAACCGGTTAGCATTTAATGTGTGAACCAATTATTCAGATAGCTTTTCTAAAACTTATTTCCACATGTTAAAGAATTCCCATCGTTTCCTGAAAATCGGAATTCTACAGAGAAAAATATTTACTTCAAAAAGGTTTTTAATGCATGTATATCACCATTCTAAATGCGCTGCTAGCGGTGTGCATCAGAGACATTTAAGCCATTCAACACATACAGCATGAATTACAGAAATTATTTTTGTTTTTCTTTACTACTGATTTTACTCAGAAGCTATGTGTTATAAATATGCATAATCTCTCTATATAAAATTGAGTACTTTTTTTAATTTAAACTTGAATACAATTCCAAGCTTCTAGATGGATTCGAACAAAGTTTGATACACATGTTTCTTAGCACCTTGAAAGATTAAATGCGCTACAAAAAAGTTGTTACACGAGATAAAAAGATTTTACGTTTTGAAGAAAGAGTCCACTGACACGTTTTAAAACGTGTGACTTTGAAGCCAGAGCGATAAAATATATAACAATTCAATAATAGCGGATACATTTATCAAGAGAAATTAAGTATTATTCGATGAATCCTTGCTATAAAATATCATCAAAAAGTTATATTACAACTAGGTGCATTCAAAATTTGAAAGTGCAAAAATATAAGACAAGCTAAATAATAAAAGAATCGGAAACAATTTTAAAAGCAAATTACTGCGCTGGCATATTAAAAGATGTTTATACTAGGAAATAAAAGCTAAAGTGAAAATATCTGAACAAAACTACTTAACTTGAACATGGCAAAAGTATGCAAACGACAGCTGTGATTAAACAGTAAAACAGATTTAGAAATTCAAAAAAAAAAATTACGAAATATATTTAAATTAATTTTGAAAAACTGATTAAAATTAAAGAAATTGTTTTTCGGAAGTCTAATAGGTATTACTTAAAAGCTAATTTTGTTGAATTTTAAGATGATGTAACAATTTTTGAGCTATTATATGTTCCGAAGTTATGATATAATGAATGAACATACTGATAAACTACAGATTTTTGGAATCTGTTACACAGTATCTAGAATCAAGGCAATTTTTTTTTTTTCCCTACTAAACATTTCCGTCATTACAACATGACTGAAAATTCAAATACAGAATCTAATAATACGGCTCCGAAAATAGTATAGCTTGCAAAAGAAACAAAATGAAGTTTGAAAAAGCTGCACAAAATCAGAAATATTTTTACAAAAATAAATAAATAAACATAATCAAAAATATTTTCAAAAAATGTGGTTATTTTCATGCTTGTTAACATGGCAAAAGCATGTTGCATATTGCTCCATAAAAATTACTTATTTGAGCATTATCAAAATTTTGCAATTATTGGAATTCTGTTTACAGTACCAGTTGATATGAAGGCGCCCATGTTTTTTGTCAAATTGCTAGCTGTTACGTCAAATTGTTAATTTCTTAACCCCTCAAAATTGTTAGTCTTAACCAAGAACATGTTTCTTCCACGGACGATTATATGTTGCAAAATTCTTCTCCAAGCAATCTTCATATATATAAACAAAATGGTGAAATAAAAATTCATTTATCCGAACGCTTTACAGTAACAATGAATTATTATTAATTATGATCGAGATTTCTTAAGATTTCTAAAATTTCTTAAAGGAATAATTTAAGAATCTGAAAAATGTAAGACGTAAAAGCATATGCATTTTTCTTTTTCTTACATACATTTAGAACAAATAAAAGCAGGCAGAACCGCGGGTACAGTGGCTAATAATATAAGTGATAATTTTAAACGCTGTTTAATTTTTTAAAAAATAAACGCGATTTTACTTTAATTTACAGATAAAGGCATTTAATTTAATTTTCACTCAAGAATCTCAAAATCTATTTATTGCCCGAGATAAAACTTTCGTACCAATTCTTTTTTAGGGATTTTCCAGTTTCGAAAGTATAAAAACTGTGACCGCGGCTTCAATTTCCCATTTCTGCTTCGGACACTTTTCCGTGATTTGAATCGCTTTGTAAGTACGACAGCCAGTGTTTGAACTCGCTTAAAATATTTTCTGAAAATTTTTCTTAAAAGTTCTCTTCAATTATTCTTTATTATCGATAAAAAAACTTAAAAGATTTAAGTAGCTCTATACCTCCAATCAATTTATTTCTTTTATATATATGCATAATAAATAAGCTGAAATAAATTAATTTGGTAATTATTAAGCTTCGAAACCCTCCTGCACGGCTTGCGAGATGCTCGCGAAATAATTAAATAACTCATGAGTGGAATATTCCATGTTGGAGAAAATAGATAGTCGTTGTGTACAACAAATCATTTTGCTTATGAAGGAAGAAAACAAAATGCAAAATACTGAGCAAGTTTAATGATAAAGAATATCTCTACATACCTAGATTAGGTGGCACTAATGGACATTCTTTCTTAGTTTCCAAATGACTAGTAGTACTATTTTTTATAGCAGAGATTGTAAAGCTTTCATTTTTATTCAATTTAATATTTTCTATCAGTTTTTTCACAGAAGTATTATTTACAGTTGTTGAATTGGTATTAACTAAAAGTAATTCGTGATTCTTTGAAACAGAAGCTGCTCTGTCGTCACCAAATTTTTGGTTCAAGTGAGAAATCCATGCTAATCCAGGAGCTACTATTTTGTTTATTGGATGTCGGTAGACAAGAATATTGCAGGTATATTCCAAAAATAAAAACATGAGTAATGAGAAAATCACAGCTTTGCATATGTGAGCTCGCCACAGCTGGACAGGGGAACAGCTCGGTAATACTGTCCCACCTTTGGACATATCCAATTCTTTCGTGATAAACCTTAACAGTTTTCATAAATAGGTACCAAGAATAATTTTATATTTTATTTGTACAAAATTGAAAGACTTTGTGAGCAGCAACATGATGATATCGATCAGTTAGCTTCATCCGATTTCTCAATTAGGCAATTCACTAAAAGGATTCCATGGAATGTTTTGGACATGCTACAACTTGTTTCTGGATACATGAAAAACCTGTAAAAAAAGAAAAGAAATTTGAATTACAAACAAGAAAAGTATTTTTTTCAGCAAATAGATAATTTATGCTTTCCAATAAAAATACAGTGGCCTGTCTATCTATAATCTGCCATTTTACCTGTCAGTATTCTGATATTTTGAGAACAAGTGGAAATCATTAAAAAAAAAAAAAAAGGGGGGGGGGCAAAGAAGTCATTACACGTGGATGATTAAGGACTTTAGCATGCTGCTCAGATTTTAAATTCTAATGTACATGTTAGTTACATTTATACTATAATTAGTTGTGTTTTGATCAATTAATGTTTTTACTGAAAAAAGGCGTTTCCGCCCCCCTTAATCTGTCTCCAATAATCCGGCGCTTTCGTTGATTAAGGTTGTCCTCTGATTATAAATCTGCCGGATTTCTGAGAGGTCACTGTAAATTGATCATAGTTCTGAGAATTAAAATAGAAAAATTAGAATAGATCTAGTTGAAAGAATAAAATAGAAATAGTGAAATTAAAAGAGAAATAGCCCAAATAAATAAAATTAGCCCCATTAAATACATAGCCCAAAAGATGTTTCTTTAAACTGTTCGGGATTGAAAGGAACTGAATGCAGCAGGGGCAGCAAAGTAATGAAACAGTCTGTAATACATGAGATTCCTGAAAAGCATTTTAAAAACAATTTTTGGTAAAAAGGAAATTATTTTCAAATTAATCATATTCTGAGCACACCTAGTTATTTTCTTTTCCAGAGATATTTACATTTTGATGACATGATTAGAATAATCACAGACAAGCAAATTTTAATTCTTTAATTAAATTTATCTGAGTTTCTAAACATATTCATAAAATTTACAACTAAATATGAGCAAATGTTTTTCAATAGTACAAATAAATAAATTCAAGAAGTTTATCCTGATTAGTGAATACTTTCCATTATTTCTCGCTTACATAATTAATAAGTTTCAGTTCTAACTCCATGACCTACGAATCTGATGATTAGATAACATTCTATTAGGACATTTTTTTTTTGATATATCAATATATGCAAAAACGTAAAAGGGCATTGAAGACACTAAACCTTATCCAAGTGACTTTTGACATTTAAATTGCTTATTTACAAATTAAAATTTCAGAAATTCAGTAAAGCAATGCAAGAATCAGACAAGCTAAGAGATCAAATCCCCCCCCCACCCAAGTAGCTCTATAGAGCAAAAATTCTATGCACTTTTAATTACATCAAAGATTTACACAGCAATTTAAAATAGAAATACTCGCAAATGGAAGTGGATGGTATTGAATTCCTCGTGGCTTTCTGATAAGTACCAAGAAGTTTATGAAAAGTTTTAAAAGTTTGTGAAAACTGCAGCGAAGATCAAAATTCTCTTATCGTCACAGTTTTATCAAAAATTCGTATATGAAAAATCACACAAACTGGGACCACTAGCGACATATGGCCTTTTTTGACAAGATACTATAATCACAAAATCAGTTTAAGACAAATGTAATTAGCGTACAGAAATATTCTGTATCAATAAAATGCTTCGACAAATTTGGTAAACGCAGGTATCAGGGACGATATGTAAAAAATCATGAACAGAAAATTCAGATACTGTCTCGTGAACTTTTGAATAACTCTTGTATTTATGATATTAAAAAAATATATTGTAACGAGTTCTTAAATAAATTTTTAAAAGTTACATTTTTATTATAATTATCATAAGTATATTAAACGCAATGACTCTAATACGAGAACCGATGATTGCCTCTTATTTAGCCTACCTTTTAAAGAACAGGAGTGAACTATACGAGAAATCAACACAGAAAAATGTTGCATTTCAGGTGCAAATGACACATCAAAATTAGATAACATTAAATGTCAAGAATTTCATCAAATGCACTCGAATACTGAATCTTGAAATATTAAATATCTAATCCGTCTAATGAAATTCTGACTAGATGTATTGTTTCTCAAACTCACTACCAGTCAGCGCCACTTGTACAGAATCAATATTGAATTAACGATTAACTGTTAAAGAATTTCAGAAAATATTAAAATTGTCGTCCAGAATACACAACTGTTCAAAATTTCGAAACTCTTCTATGTAACTAACAGAATGAAAAATGGATAGAAATTTCATCAAAAACTGAAACAAGTCATGTAAAATAAAAAAGCCTGAATATAAAACTATATGAAGTTTAATACCGATTAGTTTATCAGAAATGTAGATATAATTTGAGCATGCCTTAGGATTTCCGCAGTATTGATAATAAGCAAAATAAGGTGCTTTAATCACCACGTAATAAATTTTATACAAATGAATTTATTCTTATTTCAGATAGTATCTGCAAGTATTCCAAGGATTATGAATTATTCACTTATAATTCAAAAGTTACTAATAATATATTAATTTTGCAATAATAATAATTGAATGCCGATAGCTGGCGCATCAAAGGCTGGAAAAAACTGTCTTCTTTCATGTGTGGATGTTTTCTTGAATGAAAATTTTCAAAATACTATTTTCCTGATTTACTACATTTCTAAGTAATTGTATATCGAAGAATTTTTTTCTGCATCTTCCCACATTTTAAATGTTGATCAAATGCTAAATACGATTTATAAAAACTTATCTGAAGAAGGAATACCAAATATCCGTTACATTCTATCTTTTTTTAAATATGAATTTTTTCAGATAATTAAAATTTCTTTTATTATCTGAAAGATAATTAAATCTCAGATAATTAAAGTTTCAGATAATTAAATTCTGAAAAAGCAGGATGCATTAGAATCTTGATATTATTTCTTAAAAATTGTTTAATTTTATTTCTAGATTCGCATTTTGCTACGAGAAGATACAAAAAATATTATGAAAAGGATTTTTTCCCCCTTCATAAAATAAATTAAAGAGAGAGCAAAAAATGAGTATTGTCTTTTTATTTCATAGTTAACACCAAAGACAAAAGCTATTACAACAGGATTTTAAGTTTAAACAATTTTATTTGACTGACCATGAAAGATATTTGACACTATTAATTCCAATACAGAACATTTTGAAACAAATTATTATTTTTTTGCTTTGTTGTCGAGACAAATAATTATTTTATTGACTGTTTTTTATTATTTATTTATTCATTTATTTATTTTTGCAAAAATAAAAAACAACCAATAATTAGAAAACTTTGGGCACATTTTTTTAAAAATTTTATTTTGGTATACGAAATAGATGCTGATCAAAGAAAATAATAAACACAAAAAATATTTTTAAAAACTTGAAAATACACTTATAAAAAATAAAAGGTCAAAAAAATAGTAACACAATTTTATTATTAAACCCAACTTTAAATCACATTCATAATATATTTTTAAGTTTTATTGAATGTTTAATAATTTTCTTTTATTTTATATTCATTGTGGCTTCATTTTCTTACAGTCTAGTTTTCAGGACCTCATACTTTATAATTTTGATTTCATTTCCACAACTTTTTAATAAAAAAAAATATTTTCAAGTTTTTAGTGCACAAGTAAAAGTGTGCCTATTTTATTTTTTAATCTTTAATATATTTCATAATTCATTATTATCAATATAACAGAATCCTGTAATTAATTTTTTAAAAAATCGCTTCCAGATGCTGCTCCAAGCATGGAATCATAATTGAATTAAAATTAATAGATTAACTATTAATTAATTATGTTCTAAAAATATTCAAATGCATTATCATAAGGAACACACAACTACAAAAATTTTGGAACTCCAATTTTCGAGAGAGTGAGTAGAATTTCCATTATAAAATGCCATCTAGACAAACATGAAAGAAATTAAATAAAAACGTACAAAAGAGACAAATACTGATAAAACTTCCTAATAAATAAAGAGTAACATTAAATAAAAAAGACGATGAAAAGATACTTCAATAAAAATATTAAATATATAAATAAATTAAAACTGTTTCGTGGATCTAATTCCTGTCATGAAATATGAATGCTGAGTATTTAGGGCGGGCAGAGGGGAAACAACATTTTTCAATCAACAGTATCAAAGTTTTAATAAATAAATAACTATCTGATCACTGTGATTAGTTTGAACTATCTTATTGATGGAAAGATTATATAAAGACAACAAAGAAGTGACCATGAAACTTAATCAGAAAATTAAAGGTATTTGCAAAACAAACAAAATCCATACTCATGTAAAAGAGGGTAAGGGGAGGATTTTTTTTTTTTTAATTTGAAATACTTAGAACCACGTGGATCTGCCTCTAATAAGAACATATATAAAATTTCACAATAAAACCCATTAGCACTACAGAAAAGAATTCAAAATGAAGTTTCAGCAACAATTTCTGTGATGACGCAACGCTAACCTCGCTGCAATTATTTACAAAATAATTGATAAAATACTGTACGATGAAATTTATTATAATGACAAAAATATCACTGCTGTAAAGCAAAAAATAAAATACAGACAATTTTTTTTTCTGTCACAGATAGAGACCGTATAAAAGAAATCGCACACACAAAAAAATATTCCAAAATTTCACAAATAGATGTAACAAATAATTTTTTACAATATATTAAGGGGGGAGGGGGGAATGCTTATGCGGCGAAAGGGGACCGCATTAAAAAAAAAGTCTCATTTAGAAAATCTATCGGTGACTTATAAAATAATGAGAAAATGCTTTCGAAATAAAATAAATAATTCAATTACCCATGGAAACATTTTTTTCTTAATTTACTTTCTCATTTTAAACATGGAGAAATTTTCAAAATGCATATAATACTACTCGCCGTAATCTAAAACGCGCATCTTCTTGTGATAAGTTGGTTCAAAATCCCTTTCATCACCTGGATATTGGAGTTGATTTATTTTTGAAATATATTATTTAATTTATTTTGGAACATTAGAATTAGTTGATGTGACATGTACATACACTGTATGCCATACACATTGTATCAGTATACATATGTACACTGATAGAAAACAATACACCGTTTGAATTCATATACCGCATATAACATAAATCGCATAAAAAAGGAACGCTAAAAAAAAGATTTGACTGTAATCGTTTATTTTGACACAGTAAGAACGCTTTTGAGAATTAAAATTTGCATTTAACACTAGGTTACCATGAGCTGACATACAGCTATTTTTACCAAAGGGGTCAAAATGACCCCTTTCGGTATTTAATTAGAAATAATATAAATTGATCTATCTATTATAAAGTTTAAGCAGAAAAAAACTTATACATTTTTTGTATATTTGTTGAGGTGTGTTGTTTGTTGAAAAGGCAGTTCCTCTGTGTTTATTTACTAAAAAAAGTGTTAATTTTCTAATCTAGGTCTCAAAGACCATCTATTCTTTTACCAAACACCGACTCACACGTCTTCTTACTAACAACCTATAATGGCTTCTATTTGACTGACTTTCGGCTACGGCTTCTTGCTTCTTATATATACTCATTTTACTAACACATACTTATTTCTATATTTATACCTATATCTATGTGCGTCCCTACCAAGCCGTTACATATTTAAATATAAATGTATGAATTTTCAACAATATTTATTCGAATGATCAAAATGACCCCTTTGGTAAAAGTAGGTATAGTATATACATTCATCCGAAACTGAAAAAAGAAAAAGATAAGATTTGTGATTATATGTCTTATAAATGTAAGTAAAATTTAATTAAAATATTCTTATAAAATACAGCAATGAAGAAAATTAACGAAAAGTTTTCTCAGAGGGCTCAACATGACCCTTTGGTAAACCTAGTGTCAATGGTAAAAAACAAACCTCACATTTAATGCTATAAGGCATAGAATTCCATCATATATCATTTTCAATCATCTTAACTTGACAATTTTTTCACTTATCGAAAATCCACGCGAAGAAATCCACTCGGAAGACAGAGTAAATAAACAATATTCACCAGAATCGCATCCTTTGTAGTTAAAAGATCTGAAATCAAAGCCCGAATACTAAAGAAACTATTGGTGATGGATGACCTCATAAAAGTGGTCAATCACCTGTCATAGCTTAAAATTACCATAAAAACAACATAACAATTAAGGGACCCACATAACTGAAAATAGGTTCAGACCTAAAATAATTGTAACATGTTAAGTCTGCAATTTCTACTACGATGTGTCTAGCACTATTTTTCAGAATGCCACAATCATCATAAATAATGATGAGTACTTAAAAAAGAATACATTTTACTCATTTACAGAAATCAAGCGGTTTTAAAATGCCAATCTAAGAAATTAGTTCAACGTAAAAAGAAAAAAAAAAAAAAAGGATTAATAACTTTTTGGTTCTTGCCATCACATGCGCCAAGTATCTATAATCTTTAAAAATACTTAATAAAAATCACAGATTTACATAGAGAAACCAAGAAAAAAGATGTCCAATAGTTTTTCTTCTGTATCAGTAGTTAATCAAGACTATACCATCATTATCAAATTGTAATAATAATTTATAACAATAATTTGTGAAAGTTTTTCAAGATAAACCTAATATATCCTACAATGCATTAATTACATATAATTCGTTAAGATTTGATTCTCTAAAGTTTTAATTAATATGCTCAAATATTATACTGTTATAAAATGTTAATATTTTTGCTATTAACAATCGCATATATCTTTGCCCACCGTTCTGAAAGTCAAATGATAAATTAAGAACCTCCCCACCTAATTTCTTTCCTTTAAAGATAATTTTCAGTTTCATCTTGAATTAAGGGACTCAATAATACAAAATGAGGCAGATAAATAAAGATGGATAAGTGCGCTAGCAAGAGTCTGCCGCTGATGGAATTACCATTTCAAGAGAGAGAAGCAAATATGTGCTTATGAATATTTTGTGAGGACTTTAATCGCAAATTCAAAATTCCACTACAATAACTCTATTCCCTTGTCTAACACATTCTTATGTTAATCTTCGTTCAGGAGATTCATAAATGAAAACAAAACCATTTAAAGTGCGTACACCAGAAAATGTGAAGAGGATAAGGGTTCGAAATGTAAATTGTTATACTCAAACGGAACTACGCTAAAACGAATAACATTCACAGGATGCGATTTTTCGCTTATGAATATCATTAAATGCTATGCAGACACGAATGCTATAAAAAAAATTCTGCGATCATTTCAAAAACATCCCATTTCTGCCCCACCTACAATAACTTTTTTTTTATAATGGAAAAAATATTCGTCCATTTCTTATTTAAAAAGAAGCAAACTAAAACATTTCTCAGAAATATAACTATCTTATAGAGAGAGTATAAAAAATATTACAAAATACTTTTTGAGAATAACTGCATATAAATTAAAACTTTAGCGAATTAAAGTATCTCTTAGTGAATTATCTATAATTAATGAAAAGTAGTACAGTATTGTAATGTTGAAAAAAATCGATCATGCAGTTTTAAGGAATTCTGGGTTCTTTTTTTAAAATTGTTATAAATATAACAGACGTAGAAAGGACAGACACAAAGAAATAAAGTAAAACTTTTTTGGGTGATTTGAGCTTTCATCCAAACATTAAAAAAAATGTCAAGAATAATTGCAAATTTGCGAAAAAAAGTACATTTAACCAATTCCACTTTAAATGTGGTAGAAAGAATAATTGTAACAGCAGAGAAAGAAGAAATCATCCTGAAACAAAATCAACAAGTGCTTCTTATAATGATAGATAGCAATATAAATTAAATGCGAAATGGCTCATTAGTTTTCTCTTTCGTCACATACAAAACAATGCATGGTTTTTCACCTCATGCACAATGATACTACTTAATTCCTTTTCTGCTCTTTAATATGCACTACTAAATACATATTAAACTCCCCCCTCCCTATAATACATAAGTTACAGACCAATTCTTCAATACTATCTCCTCAGGAACCAAGATTTCTACAATAATCGAAAATCTTAACTTTCTTAAACCTAGAAAAACAAAAGCTAGAAACGCAGTCTTTTGCTTTCTTAGGCTTATCACTTTCGGGAGTAAACAGAATTGATAATTCCTTCCTCTTCATTTATTAAACAATCTTAAACAGATTATATGAAAAGCCTCTTCAGTTTTGATAATCGTTTCAAGTTTCTCAATCCTTTAATAAAATGCACTGTATTTTTATTCATGAAGAACTTTTATTTAGCAAGACTTGTTTCATGCACATAAGTATGGAATTAATCGATTTTGCACATCTTCTTATTTACAAGAGTTTTTAAATGTTCTACTTCTGAAAATTCAGCTTGTCGATTAATTAAATTTTGATTCCAGTATATCAGTTTGGTTGGTATCAATGGCATATCTTTATAATGGATTTGAGGGGGGGAAATGATTGGAAAACTCCATATTTATAATAAAGACTAAAAACTAGAAAATAATTAAAATAAAAACTTTCACTTTTAATAAAAGTGTACTTTAAAAAAAAGTGTTATTAAATTTATATGTATTTTGAAAAAGAAAATCTATAGATTAGCACATGTTTTGAAAGACTTCATCGCCTCTTTTATCACAAAATGAATCTAAAATTATCGTTACCTTAAGAAAGATATAATCTGAATTTGCTCTTAAGTTACAGCTGTTTTAATTTGATTGTTTCTTTAAACACACATGTGATAACTTTTTTTTTTACTTACTGTGTTGAAGACATAAATGATAAGTTAGTTGAGCAAGGAGGAGAAAAGAATATAACTTCTCAAAAATAGACTCAATTTATGCCACTTCTAACATAATATTGACTGATATATGAACAATGTCACAAATTGCTGCCATTTTGAGTTTAGATTTGTCAGCGAAAAATACTGCTGCTTGATCTCTAAAAAATATAATTCCAAGAAAATGTTCAATTTCTTTAAAACTTTTTTTAAAAATCAGAATATTTCCAAATAAAACAATTTCTAAATACAGGCCGCTTAAGACAAGCGAAAGACTAAAAATATTTTCATTTCTGCATAGGTTTACTCAATGATTCCCAGAATTAAATATATACCACTTTCTATGTTTTCCTTTTCATTCATTTTTTTAAGAATTAAAGGAACAATATTCAAGTTTGTTTCAAGCTTAATATTCATAGAATCAATAAAATAAGAATGAAAATACATCAGGCAAAAAGAAGAATTGAGTAATTGAGAATATCTACATAACACAATTTTTACAGATTTCTACGTCGTAAAATTAACATTTGCTTGAATAATTTGTTAAAAAGAATATGGGTTAAAATTTTGCTGCATATTGTTTCACATTTAGAACGATTTCCGCATGGCGTGGAATGTAGTTCAGAGCAATTTGCGTAATTTTGCTTAATATTTTTTTCACATTCCTCTAGTAAAATTGTTTTTAGGCGTTCTTCATTTTTAACATCGAATTTTTGAATCAACATTTCCAATTCAGACCATAACTTTTCCATTACGCTATGGTCTGGAAACTGAGCCAAGATAAATTTTGCCGGCACTAAGCTAATGAGAAAATAATTTTAGTTGTATGCTTTGAATGATTGACTATAGTTCTGAAATAATCAACCTTACGTCTAAATGTACAACTTTTTTTTAGATCAAGCTTTTATACATTGAAATATTTTATCTTACCATGATTCAATAATAGTAACAAAAATTTTCACTCCTTTTGTAGACACACATAGAGTAACAAAAATACTAAGAACAGCCAGATCGTCGCAGAACTAATTATCATGAACCTCTCTGGCTTTGATGATAGTAAATATTCTTCAAGGTATAATTTTATAGTTGCCTGAAATCACTAAGTAAGAATATTAATCCATGCAAATGAAATGGCAACTCTTGAATTCCCGCCGATTAGAGAAACAGGCCTTCCAATTTTATCCCATTAATGATCACACATGGATGTTACCATCAATCATAAGAAATCTGGATTGTTAGATAACGTATTTCTATTCACCAAATGAACAATGCGGATTTTCTTTATTTCACAAAAGCCATATTTTTCGATTTTACACTGAAATCAAAGGAATCTGTTGGTGATCATCGACTATTAAAACTAATTCATTATAAGATACACCTAGTAAAGAGTACGTATATGCTTTGTGATGATCTTTGGTTGCACTGCGCTACTAAGCTGTTGCGTGGCAACTTTTCTAATGTAGCACACAATAACTCTCAGACACCTGGCTCCCTTCACAAGCGATTTCCACTCACAATTTCGCGTATGGATCTGTTATTTAACTCAGTGATCATTCGTTGAAGACACGAGCTGCTATTGTATGAGAAAAAATAAAAAGATTAGCGCTTCAGAGATAACTGGAACCGTGCCGTCTGGTTTTTACAATCATGCCGTGTTTCAAATTATTCAAATAACTTGTTTCTTCATAAACAAATAAACTGAAACATTTACTAGCGTTCCTGATTAGGGATAAGCTTTTTCGCAGTGAGTCCACTTCATAATGTCAAAGAATGTTTTGAAAGGTCGAGTTAAAGATTGTGTGAGCGGTGTTCCTATGTCCTAATCGTTCCTAACGATGTTTCTGCTTGAACCATCTCCATGCCAGACAAGAAAAGCAACTCCGACTTCCATCAAACCATCGTAGTCACTCCCAAAAAAACATCTTTTCTTGACTTCCTCCCAAAATTCTAGAAATCTCGAAACATTCGAATACGGTTTTCCATTTAGAGAAAATGAAAGACTTTCTTCAGGATTTACAAACACTAAACTGACCTCAATTAAGTGAAGAAATACGGTATCGCATGGCTGAAAACGTAGATTTTTTTTTAAACACAAACATAAAGATTTTTTTTTGTTAGTATTTAATTCCCCCCTTTGCCTTAAAAGCGAATTCTTTTCTACATTCTCTCTCTCTCTCTCTCTCTCTCTCTCTCTCTTTTTTTTTTTTTTTTTTTTTTCAAAATTGGGTGGAGTGTTTTTTACTTCGTTTTAGTCATTTTACCAAACCTCTTAATATTACCACATTTTTTTTGTAAGAAATTTACATTTTTCATACAGTTGAATAACTGATTTTTAATTCTACTTTCAGTTTGATGAGAAGAGAATTAGAAATTTTAGACGTCGAGATTATTTCAAAAATATCCACGGCAGATTTAATGTACACCAGATTGCGCGTCATTCAGAAAGAAAGAAGAGCTTGTAGTTTCCAATTTTGGGAACTCCTGTATATTAAATAATGTTCCTAAAAAGTTATAAATAACTGAATTGAATCTTCCACATGCAGAATTTTATTTAACTATGAATCGCTCCAGTATTCTCGAAAGATAATTTATAACACGCATTAAGAATTGATTCAGGATAATATTTAAAAAATCCTATTGAAAAGCGATTTTTTTTTAAGCTTAAAAATGTCAAAGAATATTTCAGTTCCGTCAGAAATTGCGCTCAGCTGCGTTGTTTACTAACTTAAACACAACAGAGACAGTAAATTTTGGAAGCTTTGATCTGATATGACATCATTAAAATAACTGCCTAAAAGAAACTTAAAAAGTTAAATAGTCGTACTTTTTATGTTATCTAAATTTTCAAATATATATATATATATATAATAGAAGTTTCGGTGTTAGGTTTAATGTTAACATAAAACGCTTAATTTGTAAATGTAAATGTGGCGATAGATATGGGCACTAATGTATGAGTAAATTACCTTTCCAGAATACAGCTGCATTCGATATTAATGTATTTGTATTTAAACGGAAGCTAACAATTTTTTTGTAACAAACATTATCGCTCATAATTCATTACAAATATTTTTTCATTATCAAACATTAAAACATATTTTCAGTTAACCCTTTCTAGGGCCGTGGGAAGTATGCTTCCCACCAAATTTATCAATCTTTTTATGAAATTATGTAGGTTGGCATAAGTTCTGACAAATGTTTTTAGAAAGACAGAAACTTAGATGTTTCAGTTCTTTACCTCACACAAAATGATGTGTCTTGATTTGTTACTTAATTATTAATTAAATAAATTAATTAATTAATCAAATTAAATTTACCTAATAAGTTAAATGAATCCCTTTTCTTATTCTAATTTCAATCCTAAAAATATTTTAACATAATATGACTAGAAAAAAATGGCCCTTTAAAGGGTTAAATTTATTCTAGCACTCATCCTGGTATCTCAGAGGATAAAAATTTTATATACTTTCTGGATTGACAACAACACACTGTTTTAAATTTTTCATGTTTTTATAGTCATTTAATTATTAATTACAATTGATTAATTGTAATTACTAATTCTTGTAGTTGACTTTGATTCCGTGCCTGTGCCGCCATTTGTGCATGAGTTTACGAAACAATCGATCGCAAGCTTATGATACAGAAAATACTACAAAAATTTCTGCTGTTTAGTTCATGAATAAAAACATAGCTTTAAAATCTTTTTAATTTATAGTTTAGATGTTGCAAAGATAGTAAGTATATTCATTAAATGCTTCGCAATACCTGAAGATGTGACCTCTTTATTAAAAAGAAACAGCAATGTAAAATGGCTTTCAATTGCAGTAATAAGCAATCAGATTTAAGTATTTTTGTATCTATTGTTTCATGCTGAATCAAAATAATAGCCTCCGTCAGCGCACAGTTGTTCGAATAGGCTCCCATTTTCATTTTACAGAAAATAAATTTTTATAGAGCACTGCCTCAGACCGCTGTACCTGTAACCATTATGGTTACTGAACGGTTTTATGAGCATGAGAACTTTACCTTCACTAAAAATTATTAATCAAGAATCATTATTTCATTCTGAAGGAATTATAAATGAAAGAAAAACTATACAAATACAGAGAAAAACACTAACACAGAAAACCAGGATATTTAGGGCATTTATGCGAACAATTGAAAATTATATAAAATTAGAGAAAAATTATAGCAAAGAAAAAATAACGGAAATACTAAACATGACTCAGAGAAAATAATATATATTATATATATACACACACAAAGAGAGAGAGAAAAAAATGTTCTCAAAATACTCGGGCGCATTTCAAAAATTCGTCATTTTGAAAAACAACAAATGAAAAGGTGTTCAATTCTGACTCAAAATTCCATATGGATAAAACAACATTGGGCTGTTGGAAATGTTCAGCTTACAACTTCGGTTCATGTGTTTGCTCTGCTGAGATTGTTTACTTCCAAAAACCAGTTTTTCTTTTGAAGAGAATTCATGATTAAAACTATTGAAATTAAAAGCAAAAGATTATTGAAACAGTGTTCTGCTTCGAAGAATGAAATTAACTTTTTAGTGGATTCTTTGCCTGGGTAGAATATTAATTACAATTCTCCTAAGCCATTCTTGATAAATTAGAAGCAGGTTTTCCTTAATACCAGGAAATTGGGAGGATGCACTCAGTGGCTTAGTGAAGTGTATTTCCAATATCTCCACATGTGCAGTAGTGTTTGTTTGCAAGCCGAAATCTTTTGAGCTGAGCAGAGAATGGACTATGCTTAGCCATTTCGCTAGATCGGTTTTTCCAATCGATTGGAAAAAAAACCCATCTAAACATAGATTTGATTTTCGGATGTTATTTACCGTACGTATGCCATGTAAAACTCACCAAGGATCATATGATAGATTCAGTAAAAATGCTAAAGTCACGCAAAAGGTTAATATTTTGTATCTACTGTATGCAAATGCCATACATGGCGTTCCCTGCCTTACTCAAGGTCCATCATTTTTTGCGGTAGATAACACCTCTATTGGAGAATGCGATATAGTCTTTTGGAGAAGACTCCCACTGTGTTTTCCCCCTTCAAGAAATTTACAGATCAAGTACAGATGGGATAATTCATCAATCGCACACGAAGTTTTGCCAGTGAAGTGCAAGGGATTCTCTGTAAATTGATTTTTATTAAGTTTTGAAATTCTTTGAAATTTCGAAAGAAAAATATTTCATATATAATATGCGGTCTAGAAAATTTGAAAAAGAAGCATTTTTACTTATTTTTCTTCAAAAATTGGCATATAACGCCATTCAAATACAGAATGAACAAGAGATACGCATTATTATTGCAAAACAAGTCAAATTTGGTGGAATGAAATAAATATGAAAACAGGAAAGATGCAATCAGAAACAACCACATTTATTTAAAAAAAAAATGTAAACAAGATGAGCAGCACACATTTTCCAAACTCGTCTTTTGACAACTACGATTAAATCCAAAATCCACCTTTACACTAGCGAGAAAAGCGTAAAAAAAAATAATATTTTACCGAAAGAAAAGGAATGTTATCAACAAAACTCTCCTCATGCTCAAAACATGGAGTTCAATAACCTCCGAAACAGTGGGACAAAATAACATTCCAGGAACAATGAATAATTTTCGACATAAAGGCAGCAATATTTCTTTAAATAAAAATTAAGTTTGAAGACATTTATCACGACAGGGCCAAAAACAAACTCTTCAAAACACTCCTTTGTGTATTTGTCATATATATGAGATAACTTATTTTTAAGATAACGCAACACTCGACTTTTTATTCATAATTCCTTAATAAATTAGCATTTTAAATCATCTCGGTTAAAAGCAAATTCATCAAGCATTCGCTATTGGGAAGTTAAATCACTTAAGGACATATTCTCTTTTATTGGTTGCTGCGCTACAAAGTAAATACAGAAGCTACTCATATTTGAACGTTTTTAGCAGAATATATAAGTAATAATTAGCCATTAATAATATTTCTTTTTTTATAATTATTGGTCAGACTTTAAATTATAATATAAACTGATATTGCAATGTTTCCTTTATAATCAGAAAATAATATTTGTAAACAAACAATAGATAGAAGGCAACTTTTCTAATTTTTCGAGAAGAAATATTTTTTTTAATTCTAGAACGATGTAAAAGTAATCGGATCAGTATACCTAAAGGCAAAATAAGAATTATCATTAATAATTAAGAGAAATGTGCAAAAAAAATTGCAATTTGTTGAAAAAGCATTTAAAAAGTGTAGATAAAAAAAGAAAATTTCTGTGGACATTTCTAAGATAAAATATTTCCTCTTAACAAAAAAAATCTACCAACTCAAGGAACAGATGCAAAGTCACGAAACTGCCCAATTTCAATGTAAATAATAAAAAATCTAATTTTTACCATCTAACTTTCTGAAATGCATTCCGAATGCAGAGTTCAACACAAAATCTCAAATGAGAAATATTTATCTGCTAAAGAAACATTGTAACACTCAATTAAACTTAACGACAGTGAATGAAAAAAAAAAAAGATAGTAATGGAGGTCAAGAAAAAGTTTTAAAAATTTGATTCAAAGAACTTAAAAGGAACTTTTGGCAAAGGATTTATGACTGTTTGAGATTTTGCATATAATGGAAAATTAAAAATAACGCGAAATGAATAAAAATGTAAAAATCAAATTAACATTTTTTTTAAAAAGAGAATTAGTGCATTACAGAAAAAAAAATTCAATTACGGAATAAATTCCAAAATGAACTTCAAATACATAAAATTTAAAAATAAGAGAGCAAAAGAGCATAAGAAATTCTGATAGCTGGATATATTCAATCTCAAAGACACATTAAAAATATCAAGTTCTTTAGAAAAGTTGCAGAACATTTTATATAATTCATATAATGAGAATTTATCTACATAATTAAATTTCTCAATCACATTCTCAAATAAGCTATTGACTCTAAATGTTCTGTCTGTTCCAGCAAAATGTATATAGCTTAGTATATGAATACAGTCTACCATATTATTGAGGACTTTACAAAAAACATAACACATAAAAGATCACGTCAGGATTTCAGACTAGGAATTTTTAAACGCATTACATAGATAAACTAAATATATATCATGTGAATAAAAATTACTATTTATCATAAATCCGTATATCAGCGTATAAATTTCATTTCTATTTTCTCTAGAATTTCGATTTTATTTTAATAGTAAGGACCATAAATGAGACTTCAATATTCAAGATTAGATCGGACAACAATGAAATACAGAGCATGTAAAACCAACTTATTATTTTTTAATGTTATTTTTGAGAAATCCAAGCTTTTTTTTTTTTTTTTCACTGACTATTGAAACAGTCATCAATATATTTTGAAAAATCAATTTTTATGTTAAAGACAACACTAAGATCAGAAATTGAATCTCGGCGAAAGGAAATAAGATTTTGATATGATAAAAATAAGACAAAGGTTGAAATTTCTGAGAACAAGACGGCTAGTAAATACATAAAATAAAAATCAGGTATCCAAGATTAGAGCCTTGAAGGACTCCAGAAGTGCTTGTAAACTTATAAAAATAGTATTATTAAAATAAAATATATGACGCTAGATTATTTGAAAAAGAATAAAGTCAATCAGTAAAATAATTATGGAAACAAATATTATACAGTTTCTTTGAAAGAATACTAAAATCAATTTAATCAAAGCTTTAGAAAAGTCAGTACATAAATAACTCAAGTTGGCAACCCTTTTTAAAATAGGATTTTTTTTTTCCTTCCATACAAAATAAAATATTAATTATTAAATGTTTTGGAAGGAATCCATAATGAAATCAAATTTTTAATTTGGTGGAAAAGCATTTTATACATGATAGTTTCAAATATTTTAGACAAAGGACTTAAAACTGCAATGGGAAGATAATTTTTCCAATCACTTGTGTTACATTTTTTATAAGGAGGAATAATTTTGATTTGCTTCCAAACAACAAGAAATGTATTAGTTTTCAAAGA
Organism: Argiope aurantia; assembly: GCA_026543865.1. Lineage (NCBI taxonomy): Eukaryota > Metazoa > Arthropoda > Arachnida > Araneae > Araneidae > Argiope > Argiope aurantia. Next base: position 813,276 of record JAPMOR010007380.1, read on the forward strand.
AATGAAATGAAATAATAAAGGGATAAATAAACAATTCTACACATCCTTTAATAATAAAAGACAATATATAATAAATCTCGACAGTTAAAAAAAATTTCAGTTCCTTAATTGCCAAAACCGCATCTTCACAAGAAATAATATTCTCGTTGATTTTACCAAATCATAAATCGAGGAAAGTAAAAATCGAATTACCGATGAATTTGATTTTTTAAACTTTTAGGTAAATGGAACCCTTTGAATAGCTTACAAGAATTAAAAAATACTTCGGCAATTTTTAAAATCTGGGTAAGATAATCTCAAAGACATTTATTTTAACATTAAAAACTTAAAATAAAGCATTTTCCATGAAGGCACCTTCCAAGACTGACTACCAAAGCATTATGCCACCTATTTAAAGATTAACCTTTTCATTTAAACCGTAATTTGCATTGAATCTCTGTAGCTTGATTATTTCTGTTATTACTTAACTGATGTTTAATATCCGAAATTCCGTCCGGTTTTTCTAACTTTTATGCATCAATTTGTAATTATATAAAACAATAAATTGTATAGTTTAAAAACAGTAAAAATGATATTTGTTTATTACCAATTATGTATGATATATTTAAAAAATTCTCAATTGATTTTTTTTCTGTTGGTATTTGTTTCTCGTTAAGATAATGGATTTTATGCAACCCTATTTAATTATTTGCCTTTAACATATTCAACATTTGCCATCTCATGTCATTTTTTATGTTATCTGAAGTATACAGACTCTAAAGAATCGGTAGATTTTAAAATAGTATTGTAAATTAATTGCTCAAAAGATGTACTTTAAGATCTATTAAAAAGCTGGTTTTGACGAATTTTGTGATTTTGACGAATTCGGCATTTTTACCGCACAGCAAACTCAGTTTTGTCGTTTTTGCAAAGACAACTTTTTCCTCCGATAACTAAATTATTTCAAAAAAATCTTCAGTACATATTTTCCAAAAATATTCTGATTTAAAAACTAAAAGAAAGGAGAGAGTCGCGCCCTCTTACACCCCGCCACTTTGGCTTGTCACTGCATGCCAAAGCAGTTGTGGAAATACCAATAAAAACTGCATCACAATAGCAGTTTTTATTGGTATTTCCGCCATCTGGGGATATCATTTTTAAAAGAATTTGTCTTAATTGGCAATCTAATTGAAAAAAAAATTCAGAAGAGAAAAATTCCTACTCAAACCTGAAATAGCTGTTTGTTTCAAATCTAGAAAACAGAAACAATTTTATAGAACTTCCTTCCCTTAGCAGCTGTCAATTTCAAACTCAAATATAAAAAATGTGTATCATTTGCACGATTCAAACTTCCTCTTAAAGTCAATTTAATATTTGGATTTTATTCAAATATTGAGAAAGATGCAATTTTTGAAAGTATTAGATTCATTTCTTATTATGCTTAAAATATAATAAAACTTTAACAAAAAAAAACACCTAAATTCTGAATATCAATCGATACTTTGTGTATCATAAATGAATATTTTTTTTATTAAAAATTGAACGGTGAAGTTAATCATACAAAATAACTATTTATATCTATTCATATTTATATAAGAAGATAAAACAGGTTTCAACAATTTTTACTTTTCGAAAACTTCCGATTTTGTTTTATCCGAGATATGGAAACAAAATGAAGTTATGTAAATTAATATGCTTTTTTTATAATCAAATACATATCATATATATATATATATTCAAAACTATTTAATTTTCTTACAAATCATAACTGATATCCAAAGTATTCTCTCCACAATTATATTAAACGACAGAAATTTTTAACTAAGATATCTCCCTGCTTTTAGGTGTTTTTTTTAATAATAATAATTTGAACGAATTCCAGTCACTATGAACTCTAAATTATTATAATTTGAAAAACTTATTTTTTGAACTTGCAGGTCCTTGAAATATTATGAACCGAAAACAGTTATTTGATTCAAGAGCGAAGAGATGTTTAATTTCATATTTATCCTGTTACTACTCTTTATTCGATATCCTTCCCGAATGACATCATGAATGCATCCTTTCATGATGTCGTCATAATAGTGTAGAAACTTAATCTTTTTATGTAACCTTGAATTTAATTACGATACCTTGAATGTAAAACAATTTCTACTTTTAAATGTGAGCATAAGGAACAATCACTGTGTAACTAATTAAACGAATTAGGAGAAAAACTTCACTATCTCTTGTTGTTGTTGCTCTTCAAGTTAGTTTAAAGAAGCGACTAAATTTGTATACTGTGATGCACAAAAATGCAATGCTCTGTAGTACCAAATTAGAATACCAAAATAGGAAAATTAGAATAATAAATTTAAGATTTTATCAAGGAAGCAAAAGGGGGAAATTAGTTAAATAGCTTTGCAATAAGTAATTCAGAACAAAATAATTTTTTAAAGTTTATTAACATTCTGACAAGGCATTATTTTTCACGTCTTAAGATATTTAGAACGATATCTTTGTTTTCTTCCCCATAATTAATCAAGTGTATTGAATCAACTCGCATTTTCACACTAGCTTTTGCACTTTCAGCCTAAAAATATTACGGGGAATTCAAGTCTACTATTTATTTACTTCGCTTTTACTAAGGTCATTTCATGAAGACTCATGAAAAATTATGAATCCTTATACATTCCAATTTAAGATCGTAATATTCACATTTTTAAACTGATGACATGAAATACTCGCTTCAATTATCAGCTCAGTTATCAGAAACGAATAATTCAGTCTAAATATGTGTGAATTCCATAAAAACTTTGTGTAAAATGTTTACAGTCTAAGGACTTCAGTTTGACTTAAAAATACCACTCTTATCAGCACAATAGGTGCAAATGCCGTTGAGACTCGAATACAATAGACCAACGAAATCCCTTACGTGTATTCAAGAGTTTATTCAAATCCAGACCGCAAAATCTAATAACGCATTGAATTACGCTTCAGAAACGTTTCACAGCAATACACAAAAATCAAAAAATGAAGCTGCCAGACGGATAATAATATTCGGAGGGAAGATGCGTATATTCTTTCAGGTTCCATTCATCATCCATCCATCCTTATCATATAAAACACAAAGCAAAGAATAATTTAAAAAGACGAATAACTGTACTTTTGAATGCAGAAAAATGGTTGCATGAAGTACGCACGGAAAACACTCTACTAAGGTGAAATTTTATTTGAACTTTAATTAGTAAAAGCTTTCAAGTTAAACGTTAATAAAAGAAATTATTTTAATGAGTATAATTACTGCTATATAATTATATTTTGAGCACTATTTTATAACTTAAGGGGGGGGAGGTAAATTTATAAATAGTAACTAATTCTTTGTTTTAAATTTGGGTGCGTACAGAAAACAAATTAGATAACGATTTTTTATTGCATCTTGCAGAACAGCATCTAGTAAAAGATAAGTTAAACTAACTGGGGAATGAATGTAAATGCAACGAATACAACCCTCCCCTTCTCACCTTTCGTTACTGAAGCATGCGATTTCCAAGATTAAAGAAAAAAAAAAAGGTATTTTTATATCGCACATTCGCTTCAAGATTCTCAATAATAAAATAAAATTGCACGAATCCTTCACTTTCATAGCCAGAGGATTTCTCTACGGCTTCTTTCCTATTCTTATTGTGATCGCACACATGGATTTTGAGGTCGCAAAAACAGACAGCATTTCCATCCTTCAGATTCTTCAATATTAAATTTCAGATTTTTTTTTTTTTTACTTGGCTTTCTTTATTTGAGGTCTATCATCAAAATTTGAAAACAAAGACATTTTAATAAGCTCTTTTATTATTATTATTATGTTTCAGTGACTACTTAATTTTATTAGGTACATACATTTTTTTTTCCACTATAGAAATGCGTCGTGAGAGGATAAAAGTTTCAGAAACTCTGCTCTAAAGCACAAATTCTCCGATTTTCCCATAAGCGATTTGTTTTCAAAGAGGGAAAGAGGACATTTATGTTTCCGATGTCTTCTAAAAGTTTACTGCTACTCCAAATACAACTGGTTTAATTACCCTAAAGCTTTCAGCTGAAATAAAATCCCAAGGGCTGCACCTGATGCTGCTATGAATAGGTACAAAAATGATGTATCCATTCATAAAAGGAAATTGTTTAACATCACTTTCATCCAAACCGCCACGTTAACAAAACATCACATTTTCATTATCAATAATTGATAATTTATGCGGTGAAAATGCAACGCTATTCTCACAGAATTTGTCTTCAACATTAAAAAACATACATTCTTGGGCAATGGCAAAAGGTCTGAAGAAAGTTTGATTATTTTCAAAATGATTTCAAGAGCAACATTATTTTTATTGATAAACCTACACTATTATGTTATGTTTATGTTCCGAAAAGTTCTCATTAAAAAAACATTATCCACTAAAATCATTTTCCGTGTTCTTTTCAATAAAAAAGAAGTTTCTAGTACAATCTGCTATTCCGAAAACTTGTAGGTTAATTAAAACTCATCCTGTACACTTACAGGAAAACGAAATATTAATCAATACATACAAAGCATTTAGTGAAAATAAACAACAGATACTGAATCATATCGATAAAATATCATTTCCTTTAATAATTATTATATTTCATTTATTTCAACGAAGATATATACAGTAAAAGCTTCTTAAACTTGAACCAGCAGATATAATTTGCATTGAAAAATTTATTTTTCAAGGTCATTCAAAACTGATTTTACGGGGGAAACATGTCTTAAACTCATAGGAAAATAACGAAAGATCATCACATAAAGGGAATGAATAGGCATTCTCTCGAAAGTTTAGAAAATTAGCAACGTTATACACATATTGCAATATCTAAGCCCTTCATTTCAGGATATCTTTGAAATTGCACTCCATTGCTTAAATTACTGCAACAGAATCAAAGGCATGAATTTAGAACATACAAATTCTTCCTCGTTGCCAAGTAGCAAAAATCTAATAAATAAAAAGAAAGCAACAGACTAAAACTATTTCTTAACAGATGAGCCACCACATAAAGCGAATTATCACGTTAATCACGCACCAGTGAAGAGAACTGCGTGAATTACTTAAAACTTTCACATTTCGCAAGATAAGTAAAGAAGTGTATTACGCAGTAAGGCCGACTGGTTCAAAGAAAATTATTGGGAAGAGTAATAATTCATGAGCATTTTTCAAATTTATTTATTTATTTTAATATACCTCTGGTTGTTTGACGAAGAATAGGTTCCATTCCATCTCAAAGCCTGAAAATTAACGACGGATAGCAAGCACACTGAGAGACACAATATAAATTTCATAAGTGACTTAACATTGGAATCAATCTCACGTCGAGAATTGCTCCAAGCCTACTGAGATAATTGTCATTAATATACTTACAGGATGAGGAAAATTTCTCACTCAAATTTTTCTTTCCCTAGATTCTATTTCGTTTCTACTTTTATCGCAGAGCATTATATTCTCTTTCAAATAATACAAAACATTTTGCCAATTCGTTTAAATTTGGAAGAGGGGGGAAAACACTCATGAATTATTACGTAGCATTATAATACGAAAGTACCAAATCTTCATGTTTAATATTCTCGTTTTTATTGATGCGGCATTTCTTTCGGTAATTTTATGTGCTTAAGTTAAAGCAGAATGACAAAATGTGCACCTAGAAGTGAAGTCAAGTTTAATTTTAACATTTAACATTTTCAATAATTATAACTAAAAGTTCGATATCTTCAAATAGCCTAAATCATTTAAATTCGTAAACCCATGTGAACAGAAAAATCTTTAGTCAACGTGCCTGCATGCGCGGATAACACATAATTACATCTCACGTTCTGAAATTGGGTCATAATTACCGCTAATTATAGCATCTATTAATGTATAGCTTATAAATAATAATTCGCTTTTGCTAAAAAAAAAAAAGAATTTGGCTTTATTCGCAAACGTTGCATCTAAATAACGATTCAAAATATGTTGGAAGGTTAGCCTACTTCATTTTCAACTATGAATAAAATTTTGTAATAGTATAGTCCAAATATCGATTTCTAATCGCAACTTACCAAAATTTGACGTCGATTCACTTCTTTGAACACATCTGTGATCGTACATTCAAAATATCGATTTCTACATGGCAAGCGAAAAAAATTACCTGAGATTTGACCTTCATAACACGAAGCTTTCATTAGTGGGAATTCCAAAGAAAATGTAGAATTCAATACATTAAAAACAAAAAGTAAATTTCGTATGTCTGGAAACTATAGGCGAATAAATTAAATATTGAGAGATGATGAATAATAGCATTCCCACGGGAATCTGACTAAAATCAAAAACATGTTAAATATTTGATAGATTACAAAATCTTTTTGAATGCTATAGCGGTTTCTTTTTTATGATAGAATTTCTGAGTAAAACAATATTGTTTTGAACTAAAAGAGTTGAAATGGAATTCAACTTTTTTTTAGTTTAAAACAACACTTGTCTATGAATTTCAAATTAACTGAAAAGTTTTGCTTCTAACACGTAGAAAATGCCTCCCCCTGTTTTTTTGTTTTTTTTTAAAGATAAAATTAAGAATTTCTATCTTTACTATACTCTTTTATAGGAGCTCCTGCTTCAAATTTACTTAACTTCTTAGTTCTGTACAATTTATTCAATTCAAAGAACAGTAATAAATTATAAAGAAAATTCTAAAACACAAGGGTTTTTCTATTCCTAGGCTGAAGCTACGAGACAGATATTAGAAATATTTTATAACAGATGATAAAATAACGCATCAAATTAAGTATTAAATGTTTCTTTCAGTCACGGGACCCCCCCCCCCTTTTTTTTTCCCGACTGTATATATCAGGGAAAAAATAAATTTGCTACAAAGTTTGCATTCCTTGTAAATATATTCAGAAGTTCTTCTAAATGAAAGATTTCACTACCGAATTTTGTAATTATTGGTTGTAGATAGCTTTCCGATTACAGTGGAATTTCACAAATTTGTCGGCACCACTAAAGATAAATGCATATTGCAACCTAAAGATGGAATCTCTCAACTTGGATACATGCAATTATCATATTACACTGGGAAACAAGAACTCTTATTGTGCTCAAATGCACAGAAATAAAAATCTTTTACCTTCTGTGATTTGGAAACATTCACAATAGTTTAAAATTTTTTTGGAAATGGGACAATTCTATCAGATAATACAAAATCATCAAAAATTTAGAAGCATTCATATTGGCATAATAGAACATCAAATTACAAAATAGAAAAATCCTAAAAGGTAGAAATGTCTAGTGTTGCTCTCTCAAAATTTTTGGCATACTTACGTATGCCAAAATTGTTGAGAAACATGAAAACCTATTCTTCGGTAGGCAGTTTATTACAAAATTGTAATGGTAAGATCAATAATACTCAAAATATGACAAATGTGAAAAATTAGAAAAATCTAGAGCTCCTACCCTTTTTAAATGTGTTTTTTTTATGATAATATGCCTTACAAAAGGAAAAGGGACTTTGCTTTAGAGTGAAAAGATAATAATGACTTAAAAACAGGATATTTGGAATGATCACATTATTTGACAATCTGAAAATCCTGAAATCTAATGAATCATAAGCTTTCTTTAGTTTCTGTCATAATGTATATCAGTGATGATCAAATTTTTTGTAGTCAAAAGCAAGAATTCTTGATCTTTTACTTACTACAGACCACCTTTCACATACCACATAATGACTTTTTAGATCCCCAGAACAAAAAACAGAAATGATTGATATTTCACTGGATTTATGAGAACTGTATATTAATTACATGTACAGTTTTTAAATCATTCTTTTTTAATGAAGAAAACTGTAAATATTCAATGAGAAATTTTAAAGCAGCGCATGATGACAAAATATTGTACTTAATCCAATAAATACTATACAACTGAATTTTCATGAAACTGAAAATGGTGCATTTCTTTTGCAGTACTGAATTTAATGTTTCAAACTTTAATCATTTCCATATTGATTTGAAATTTACAGATGGTTTCTGCAAATATTTTTTAAGGGTAAAGTAAAAAAAAGAGATTCTACACATATGTATTTTAGAGTAATATCTTTTCATAATAGAGAATTTTAATTAAATAATATAGATCAATGACAGTTTATTAAAATCAAGATTTATTCATTCTAATTAACTCAAAAACCTATTTGGCAATGTACACAGGATAATTCAAAATATACAGTTTATACTGCTAATACTTTTCCAAGATCAAAAGAAAAACAATTGAGATGTTTCTGTTCCTTCTACTAAAAGTTTGCTTTTAGTAACAGATTATGAACAGACAAAATATCTATCCTTCATTATAAATTAATATAAATACAAGCTTTCAGTCACATTATTTATTTCAAATTTTAAAGAGACATTTATCTTACCCCTGCAAGAAGACCACTGCTTTTGGAATAAATATCTTGAAATTGAAAAAGAAATTATGCTGGCTTTCAAAAAATATTTAAAATACATAGAAATAATTACTAAAATCTCAATGAAACAAATGTTTAATATTTGGGAATGGTGATCCTATTCGAGACTCTTTACTCCTTAATAAGGAGAGAGAGAAAAAAAATTATGGATTATTAGAGAGAAAGAGTAAAAAACATTTGTTAATCTATAGCATAAATATCAAACAACTCCGAATTCATTTTCCTCATATCAACATGCATGATATTTCTATAAGTTATAGCAATTCTTATAATTGTTCTTACTTTTATAAAGTTTTAGATGCCATTCTAGATATTTTCATTTATTACAGATTTTAATATGATTATGAATTTTAAAATTTTTTTAAGGTGTACTCTTCACCAAATCACTGCAGCATATGCATGCTTTTCATATAAGTGTAAAAATTATTTGTAAATCAAAACATTTAAATATAAAATTTAAATCCTTAAGATTAATTAAAATTTACCATGCTTCAGCAATTTTATATTTAAGTTGTATTATGTTATTTAATAAAGAAAATACTTAAAAAAAGTTTCTGCACTTGCAGCAAGATTTAAAAATGTAACTTCTGGAAACTATACACTTGTCTAATAATGAGACCCTATTTCTAGAGCTCAGGCTTATCTCATCGTGCTGGAAAAGAAAAGACCAAATATTTCCATGAGATTAAACAATATTCTAAAAAAGTATTAACTTTCAACATTTCGTTCATAACTACATAGTATACAAATTATTTTAAAAAGCTGACGCTTTCTTTATAATATAAATCTTCTTTGAGAATTTAATAAAAGAATATTAATTAAAGTTATGCTTGTATTTAAATTTTCCACATTCTAAATACATTATTCAGGCAAAAGTGTAAAGCATACAATAATGATACAATTTAGACAATGTTGAAGGCATAGATGCATTTATAAAAAATATGAATTCGAAACTGAACTCACTAGTTTATAATATAAAAAATGAAACAAGAAGGTTAATTAAAGTTGACAATATTTCATATTTAGGCTTTTAAAAAGGAAAGAAAAGCTATAAAAGCTACCTGAAATACAGTCAAACCTTGCCTCACCTAACACACACCTCTCATTACAAGTTATTTGAATAATGAGCAAAACAAAATGTAAAAATGTGACTCGCTTAACAAGTGATGTTTTGCAGAATGAGTGTCGAGAAGACACTGTAATATCGCATGCCGTATTGTCCTGTATCAGAGTGTGTTGAGTGCTTATTTGAAGAGGACCCTTATATCCTCACTGGAGAAGTTTTAGCCAGATAATGTTGTCGAATGTGACTCTGAAGGGTTTGAGCCAGTGTCCATAAAGACTTAATTGAAGAGAATGTACCATTGACCAATTATGAGGCTAGAGGTGGAGAGCAGCAAAACCGATGAGCTGGTGGAAGAACATAACCAGAAATACTAAGGAAATTATGGAACTACATTCTGTCTTGCAACAAAAAGCTGTGGAGGAGATTTGGTCAAGAGAGGAGGAAATAATAGGCTCATCAGTGAAATAAAAAAGATGTTGATAGCATAGGAAATTATTGCATCGTATATTGAGAAGCTTCATCATAATAAGACAAAAGCTATGTATGCTATAAATTTATTTAGCGATAATGCTGTGTGCCATTCTTCCCACATTTTGCAGCATAACAAAAGCCAAATGTTAGACAACTTTCTTGTAAAAAAAGGCATGTATTATAAATAATTATATATAATATATATATATATTGTTGTAAGAAAAAAAATAGTTTTGTTATAAGAAAATTTGCAAAATTTTGCAAAATAAGAATTCTTATTTTTAAGTAAATTCATATATCTTATAAGAATTAACATTTACATAAAACTTAGAATTTTGATACTTATCAAATAACGTATTATAAAAAGGAAAACTACGAAACTACAATACTTTTAGATTGCATTTAAAACATCACATTAATACATCATAACTACACTTTTAACATAAAGTTTTTATTTTAACTATGTAAAATAATACATCAATTTTAACTAAATACTGAAGATAGCAATCAGTCTGATTTAAACAGTTATAGAATATAGTAATATATACTATATCCTTTTCATATATACTATATCCTTCATATATACTATATCCTTTTAGCACTGGTTTTTATTAAAAAAGAACAAGATAATAGATAAAATATTTCAAGTACTCCAAAATAAACAAAAAAATTTTTTATTTAAGTTTGTTAAATATAGCTTATGCTTTAATAGATATTATCTGATTATTTTTCTTTAAAAAAAACTCAACTAAACAGAATTTAAAAATATTTTGCATATACATTGAACAATTACATAACTATAAGACATAAATCTGTGGTAAGAAATAAATGCATTCAGTTTCAAAGAAACACTTTTACTACATTAAAATTTCGTCTTCACTTCTGTTTTGCTAATGTTTATTTACGATCATAATATTTTCTACATCAGCCTTACCTATATCTTCACTTACATTAGTTTCGTGCTTTAATTCTTTTTGAATGGTAATGTCTATTTTAACTGGTAAAAATTAAATATATTTGTAAATATCTCTTAAATATAAAATCAGTTAGATCCATATAATCATTACAGCAAAGATTCTTAAAGTTTTTAATTTGCATTTTTTAGACTATATAAAATATTACACAATTCTATGCATAAAAAAAATGTATTCCCAAATATAAATAGAAGCAGAAAGAAAAACTTGACCTGTAAAAGATTAACATAGAAAATTTTACTTTACGTATTTCAGTATTCCAATGAAATAATGTATTTACATGTCTTTCGGTATAATTTTTGTTGATAATATAAAAAAATCCAACAAATATAAAATATAGTCTTCTCAACCATTTAATTCATACATGTAATATTATTTCAGATCAAAAATTATAGTTCACAATGCCCAGCTTAAAAGATTTTCAAAAAAACATCAATAAAGTCTTCGCAGAGCAGTTTTATTTTAGATTAAAATAATATCACTAAGTTGCTGATTTAGAAATAAAACTGTATATAAATAAATTTTTAAAAAACAGCTATTTCCTGAAATGTATAGAATAAATATTTTGTATGTAAAAAAGTTATTATTTTCAAACAAATCCCAAAAATAAATAAAACATTAATTTTTTAAAACTAAACCATACTTAATATATCAAAATGGAATAATTTTAAATACCTTTTATTTTTCTTTCTCCATGTCTGGTTAAATGTAAGAAATTAAAATTTATTGCACATAAATAATAACTTAACTCAAATTTCACTAAAGTGTCAAATTTTGAAATAATTACATATATGTTTTAAATATTATCATTAAAATGTCTAAAGATTTTAATTTTACTAAATAGTAAAAATGTAAATTTAAAATATTCATTAAGCTTCACTGAAAAAAATATTTAATTCACAACATTTTTCACTTTATATTTACACACTTACATCGAAACCATTTTTCAAACAGCTTTCAACATACATATAAAACCCACTTTCTAAATGAAATCCCATTTAAACAGTGTGAACATTACTTGTGTTTACAATCTGGATATCCATTGGATAATACAAATCTTTTCACAGCAAAGAGAAATTTGCTTCAAAATGTTGATTTCTTTAAAAAGTTGTATATGGAATGGATTGTTAAAAAAATAATAAATAAATAAATATTTGCAATGCATATTGTATCAATAGGTACCCACATAATACAAATCATTCCATAAGAAAAATGAAAAGTTTGTTTCGCACATTGACTGACTAAAAATATAAATTTTAAAAAGTGTTGTATTTAAAGTTAAAAAATTTAGTAAAAGGATAAATATTTGATATGCATATTTATACAAGAAGGTATCCATGCATTGAGGAAAATATCATTTTTGGCAATATATGATGTCAAATATTTTCTCTGGTTTTATAGCAATTAAAGTATTGTTAAAATCATAAGTACTGAAAATTTCAATTACTTTTTTTATGTTCCATTTGATAAATTTTCACAAGATCTTAAATGCAAAATGTTAAACTAAGAATTTGCAATAAGAGCAAAAAAAAATTTAACAATTTTTAATAAAGGAAGTATTCAAAAATATCATTTGACATCACTATGTGAAAAAATAATTTCATTCCAATCTGGATTATATTAATTATTTACAGAATACAACTATAATAGTTTTTGTGGATAATTCATTATTATTCAAGCATTTAAGTATCAAAACAGAGTTATGGACAATTTTAAAAGAAAGCATTTCCTTATTTATAATTCTTATTTTGTAGCGAATTCTGCATTTAAAATGTTCATGATTCAAATATGAATTTTGTTTTCATAGGACACATAAAATAGAAACATTAAACAAAAATTCATATTCGATTTTTTAAAAAAATATATACATATTTTTTTGTATTAACACATGCATGAAAGTGTTTGATCACTAGAAACAAAATTTTGATAATTACAATCAAAATAGATTCCCATTAATTGCAAATATTATTCACATAGAACGAGCAAACACCGTTTATACTTTTTATATATTATTCACAAGTTTGTAAAGGAAAAAATATGATTTGTCATTTGGATATCAAGCAATACCAATAGATTAAAAAATTAGCTAATAAACAATGAATGTATATGTGTCAAAAAATGACAAGATAAAATCTATATATTAGATCTCAAAATGTTCACTTACCTCATTAAACGATAGTAAATAAACTAATTTTAAGAAAAACAATAAACAACAAGCATGCCCATCCTCCCCTTAAAATAACGAGAAAACAATATCCTACCCCAATTCCCTTCACACAACACCGAAACTAAACACATAAATTTTGGTCTCATACTTTCGTACACACAGCTTATTGAAAACTTTTAGAGAGTGTTATTACATCATCACACGTGACATTCTTGTTTGATAAATAATAGATCAGTTGAAATTATGTCACACTATAACAAAATGAGAAAAATTGTTAAACTCAATCATGAACTAAGATGGAAATTAAAATGTTTTTAACTCTATAGATCAATATTAATTCATTACATATTTTTCATTAATTCTTTTGTAAAAGTTAAAAATTTATGAAAATAAATATAATTGAAATATAAAAATCGTCAAATTTGCCCATGAAAACATTTGAAACTAACTATCAATCTAAAGTTCTAAAACAATTTTTGATATTATTCTGCTATAGGATAAATAATGAATTCGCCAATTTTTGATTAGTTATATGTAAGTAAACAAAAAAACTTCATATCAAATTATTCTTGAGCAGCAGAATCAGCACATTATAGACATATTAGTAAGCGTTGGAAAAAAATCTTAACAAGAAAATTTTTTAGTGAAACTAAGGTTAAACATTGTAAATAACTATATTTACAGTAAGTATAAAAAATACAAATTTAAATTTAAAACTCCATAAGACAGTATTAATCTGAGTTCTTTCATGATAATTCAGTCTTACAAACCTTGATTGTAAGATTGTTAAAAATGTATATATATATTGACTGCACAAAGTTGTAATCTTCTCTAAAATCACAAGCTTGGAATCATACTAAAAAAGCATTTAAAAGTTTCTTTTGAAATGTTAAGCTTGGTACTGTCAACAGTCATTATTTGCCTCTGCCTTAAAACTATTCGCCATTAAAGCCCCAATATTGTATAATATTTAGAAAATATTGATCAGTATTGTGGTATTCGAGGTATACCGAATATAATATGAAAAATAATGCACAATATGCAAAAATATTGTGCATTTAAAAGCCTTGACACAGTAAAAGTCTGTCGCAAAAATATTAATATTTAATAGTTTATTTAATTTGAGATCTTACTCCAAAATATTAACTAGAATAACTTTTCATTGATATTGTGGAAATAATGCTGAAAATTTTATATCGAATATTGAACAAAATTGTGAAAATTACAATGTAATTTTTTCATTTATCTGCGTTGGTCAGTGTTGTGGAGATACTACCGTAAATTATGTATTTATCAATCCGATATATTTTCATTTTTATGTATTTTACCTGAAGTGACCATACAAAATTGACATACACTGGTGTGCAAAACTTTAGCAACAGGTATGTTTTTTGGTTGCTACAATGGTTGCTTCGCACCGTCTCCCCATACTCAGCACCAGATTGTCCAACAGTTCTTGAGGTAAGAGTGCCCATTCCTCAATCAGCATCTGTTTAAGTTGCCGGGTGTTCCCAGAAGGATGTAATGGTGCCGCAAGGCGTCTCCCCAAAGCATCCCACACATGTTCTATCGGATTTAAATCAGGGGAGTACGCCGGTCAATCCATTCGAGTGATATCTTCACTTTCCAGGAGCTCCTCAACAGCATGAGTCCTGTATGGCCGTGCATTGTCATCCATAAAAGCGAAGTCTGATCCAATGACACCTCGGAACAGACGCACATGGGAAAGGATCACCTCCTGACAATAGCGATCTCCAGTTATAGAACCTCTGTCGAAAACGCGGAGCTCAGTCCGCCCGTTCATCATAATTCCTCCCCAGACGACAACTCCAGGACCACCGAAACAGTCTCTTTCCGTGATGTTACTGGGATGAAACCGTGTCCCGACCTCTCTCCAAATCAACTGGCGTTGGAAATCGCTTGTATTGTTCCCTTAAAAAACTATTCGCTTTTTTTAATAGTTTTTTATTATCAATGCTTTTCGCTTACTCTAAAAAGAACATCACTATCCTGTTTTCCCATTCAATTTTAATGAAACTTAGTAAAATTCAATTATCTTTCGTAAAACTACATTAATTTCTCATAACATCTAAAAATTTCATCTATTCAATTTCAAAGATCTCTTTGAAATCTCAAATGCCAGGACATAAATATAGATCATTATTCTTTACATTT
>JAPMOR010007401.1:0-23146 GCA_026543865.1 Argiope aurantia
ATGTGTTTGTTCTATGTAGTACTTTTGTATGTGATGTTTTATTCGAGCGGATATTAAGGAGAATGCATACACCACAAGAGAAAGCACAGATTTTATGGTGGTCATAGAGTGAATTTCCAATCAACTTAATCACTGACTTTTAAGAGTTAATTTCCAATCACTTAAACTGACTGATTTATGAAAATTTGAATATCACTATTCAATAAAAAAAAAAGGATAATTTTAGATTTTCCATCTATCGTTTCAAAGAAAATACGCCAATCAGCGCGCAGGTTTCTCAAGATTAATTGGCCTAAGATTATGAAAATTTTGAGTTTTTCTAAATTTTTAACATTTAAAACTTCATAAATAAGTCTCAGTTGATCGTGGAAAATAGAAACATTCATTCATTTATTTAAAATTTGGTGTGTCCAGAATATTTCTCAGAATATGATACCTTACTGCATTAAATTTAGACTTCATATTTTTTGAAATATATTTATAGGCAGGAACAAAATATTATTATTGATTTCATTTCAATCCTTTTGAAAGCAAACTAAAAACTGAATTTTATGCTGAATCTCAGAAATTTTTGTTGAATTATTGTTTGAGATATTACATAAATTATGAAAAATATTTTGTAGTTAACATAAGACTTAAATACCGAGCGATTCTGTTTGCAATATTCACATTCAATAATAATAATAATTAATAAATAACAATAAAGATGATAAATAAAATAAAACGCTTGGTTTTATTAAAAAATATCTTTATATTAATTGCAATTTCATCATTTACATTTTAAATTAAAGTTGAAGTTTCGCATGAAATGACAACAAAGTAGCAAAATATATATAGTAAATTGAACGAAACGATCTAAACAGTATAAGTTTGGTATGACTATCAAAATTTGAAGATTAAAAATGTTTTGTTTGAGAATCCTTTAAGAGACCAGTTACTTAAAATATTTAATTGAAAATTGTAGCGATCGGTAATACTGGCGAACCGGCTGGTCGCCAAAGGTGGCTAGTATATATATATAATATATGTTTGTAAGCATATTTTAACAGTGCCCAACCGGAAAGATGGAACTTAAAATTTTAATTTAGATTTATTTCTACGCTGGAGGCATAATCTGTACGTAGAAAATACGATAAGCGATATGTCAATCTACATCGTAACACAAGAGCAAAGGTGTGTGAAATTTTTTTCGCTTCAAAGATTTTACTATGAGATTTTGATGGGGTTTCTTTTACATATGTCGACCTAGGTAAGGGAATCCGTATGTATCTTTAAAAGAATGTTGTAAGCATTGGGGATTAGGATTGCAAGCTTTAGTGCATCGTTCGGAGAGTGAGAAAATGTTTAATTCATCAGTTTTCTAGAGTGCTTGTAGAATTAAATAAAAAAAAAAAAGTGGGAATTGGATCAGGAAATAAGAGAACAATTTAGAATAAAGTTAAAATGGACTAAATTAAGATAAAAATTTCGAAATTAATTAGATTTTAAATTAAATTAAGAGATGGCATTACATGTATACATAGTTAAAAAGAAAAAAAATGGCTCTAATTCTTTTGAATAATGGAAGTCGAAAGTAAAATGAAAATAATTCTCTCAAAAAGGAAATTCTTACTATAAAGTTTTTGAAAAAACTGTGACTATTTCTACAATTCGTAATAAATGTAGCATTTCCCAAGATTTTATGTTTGTTTATATTTATGTTGCTTATTTTATTCATATTTATATTGCTGAAAATTTAACCGATAGAATTTCATCAACATTTGGATAGTCATATAATATTTATACAATATGCTAATTTACATTTTTTAACAAACTTGAACTAATGATAAGAAAAGAATAAATTTCAGATAAATAAAAACATTAATTCATTTCATTTTATTACTTATATTTTCGTTATATTTTGCAAATTATTGTAAAATATCAGATCTCTTGTAATTGGAAAGAGTACCCAAGACTGAAAATGGGTCTAAAATTCGCCCCGATGTCGATCAAATGGCAACGGTTATTCATTTATTTTTTCTTGTCAAGAATTTTTAAAAAATAGCTATATTTAACATTTAATGAAAATTTTTCTGAAGAGAATATTCCATTAGAACTTTTTACTCACATAGAGAATATGGTCATCGTCTTTACCATCTTGATTAGTCTAAAAGCAAAATAATAAAAGTAGAGAAAAAAAATGTATTTTTTTCTTTTTATTTTTTAAATTTCTTTCTCTCCTTTTTTTGGTTCTACGTTACTTGCGCTGTATAAATTTCCCCCTTTCCGCTCAAGTGTCAAAAAAGGCTACCGCATTATAAACTTTATCTTTACATGTAAGATTTGGCGATTTTACAATGTACGCCAAATGGTCACTCACTATGAATGAGAAAGATACTCCATGTCTCTGATAACGAAACGAAACTTTCTTGAGAAAAATGCTGATGATCCTTACCACGTTTCAAACGAGTGTTGAATATAATAAATATCAAGTGTGAGAAATTTGCTTTAAAAATGTATTTATTAAAAGGAATACGTTTATAATTTTCCCACACGGAAGACATTTATAAAAATTATAATTCTGATGTGCATAATACAAATTTAATCTAATAAAATGAATTATAATTTTTAGTTTTATGAGGATTTAATCTTTATATCTCTTACGGTTTAACTTTATTTAACAAAATGAAAAAAAATACTTAGAAAGGGCTTTAAATTCAAATTTAAATGGATATCAATAATGTTTAGTTCTTTCTATATGTATGTACGCTTTCATGTATATACATTACACAAACTGATACTTGAAATGAGCTAATGTATTTTTTACGTTAAAGCTGTTCAAATAAGGTGTTTTTTTTTGTTTTTTTTTTTGCAAAAAAAAAAAGTTTTTTGGCTGGCTAAAATAAATGATAGGAATCATATTAATAATTTTAAAAACAGCTGCTGGTTAATTCTCAGGAGAAAAAAAAAACATTTTCAATAAGAAAATGTTGATAATTACTGAAATTCCTTCAAATCTGAAACATATTACTTCATTTTCTAGCTTATTTTACTGTCACATTTAACTATACATAATCCAATGTACCGCAAACGCCATTTAAATGCAACATCTAAACGTGCTACATTAAAACGCTTAATTCTCAAAAACAGTATCATGAGCTTAAATTTTATTCGTAAGTAATGTAGTAGCAAATTTCTGCCTATTTTCTTAAAAGCACTGCCAATGATTTATTACTAATTTTCAATTTGTCTTAAATCTATGCACGAAAGAAAGCTAAAAATAAAATATATTACTTTATATTTTATTCGTTCTTTTGTTTTTTTCGCCCCTGAATTTCTTGCGAAAAGTATAGATTTATATAGAATGGACCTTTATCGTAATCAAAATTGAAATTGCAATGGTAAATATCAAATATCACATATATATTATAAGATAAAAACTAATTTCACAACCATGTAAGCATGGTTTCTAAAGTCACTTTTTTTTTAAAGCATTAAGCGGTTGCACTTAGGAAAATTTTTTTAAAAAAATATTGCATCTAAACATACTTTGAATTACAAAATTTCATTAAATAAAATAGGCAATTGTACAAAAATTAAATTTTTTTATATCGATCATAATTTTAAGAGTGAATTAGTATATATTTATTCTTATTTTCATCTATACAAAATTTCACATTTCTATCTAGAACATTTGTAGGGATATTCTTAGTTTTAAATTTCGAAGGACTGGCCACAAATGTAGAAGAAAGCGTTTATTTCGGAATGCAATTAGTACATCATGAAATCATTATGGCTTTAAAAAAATTTGATAATAATAACGTTGTTCATTTTCACTCTTCGGCAGTTGCACTATTGTCTTTATAAAGAATGGAAGAGAAACTTGGGGAACTGAACATTTAAACCATCTCAGAGACTTACTGGAATACTCAGCAAGAAAAGCATTGTTTTTGTTGCAATGCAAAATCAAAACTTTTTTTTTTTCTGAAAAATGTTATTTGGAGAGACGAATGTTGCTTCCATCTAGATAGAAACATTAATTTGAAAAAATTTCACGTTTGGAAATGTGAAGACAATTCTTCGTGCAAGAAATTCACCATCACTCGCAGTTTTCTGTTCATATGTTACAACTGCCGTTTTTAGAAGTCCTTGAGTTGGTCTCATTTTCTACAAAAGTATATTGTATGGTAACGATAGATTCAGTTAATTTTTATTGGGATTATATCTGAACTAAGAAATGAATTAACTTTATCTATGGATATTTGATAAATCTTTGCTGACTAACTCAAAAAGCCAGTCCTCATGTCACATGAACTCAATCACATATGCTCAAGCATTATTAAGTTAATGTAATTCTGCATAGGTGTTGAAGGTGTTAATTTGGAACCAATTTTTAAGCACTTTAATTAATAGAATATCATTCTATTTTTTTAAAAAAATGTAATGAAAGTTAATAAATGTTATATGTTTTATCAAAGGAAAGATAGAATTTCAACAGCTTGAAATTGAACATGTTATATCCTTTGAGAGTAAATTTTATTGACCATAGTTTAGTACATATTATAGCATAATTTTATTCAAATAATTTAAAGATAAGGTTAGGTTATTCTTTTTTTTGGGGGGGGGAGGAGGGGAGATCCTCCAAAAAAGGCTTAAAAAGGCATATCAAAATTATTTCCTGAATTTGAAGAGGTCTATCGTAGCTCTCAGAAAACAGTTATAAACATTATCATTAATTGAAATTGGAAAAGACTAAAGCAAAAAGATAATAATTAATATAAAAAGCCACCAATCAATAGAAAAATTAAGGCTGTATTCTTTTATATCTTGAGGAACAAACGAATAAAAAAGGAAATGATATCGTTCATAAAATATCAAACTTGAGTTCAGATTTTATATGCTGATAGCAGCTTGAAAATCAAAATCTATTTTCCATTATTGAGCTTAAAAAAATTAGTGATGTAATTTGTGGAATCATTTTCTTTAATTGATCCGATGAAACAATTTTAATAAGCTATATTTTTTCTACATTAAAGCGTATTTCTCAGAGTGTTTATTACATTTTTAAAAGTAAATAAACTACAAAAAATTTACTGACTTTCTTTTATTGAAATTATTTTTCTGTCAGATTTCATTAAAAACTATTTTGATGATTCAAATATGACAAACTTCCCTTATTTCTACTATTTTGAAAATACTCCTATTAAAGTAAGCAATATCAAACAAATTTTTTTTCTTAACCAATAAATATAATTACGAAGGAAAGAAAACCTATAAAATGATGTGGAACGCACTAATCATTCTATTTACTGGCCAATTATATTAGATTTTTTTTTGTTGTTGTTAATTGATATAGTTGTATCACCAAAGCCTGAATTTGAAGTCAAAACTTATGTCTTAGAAAATTTTAGAGATCTTTTATACTGGCGAACTGCTGGTCACCAAAGGCGGCTAGTTTCTTAATAAAGATATTGCTAAGTGAACTATTGTAATATATACATATACATACATTTTTTTCCCTTTTATGAGTGTAGATAATAGCGATTTTCAAAAAAATTCATTCAGAAATATGAGATTGTTTAAATATTAGTAAATAAAACAGCTATAAATTCTCTTATATCTTACTTCTTTTTAAATGCATTTACTTCCGCTATTTATTTTTCTTATAAAAACAGTCTTACTTTTCTATTAATAATAGAATTAATTATCATTTATTACAAGATATATGAATAAGATAAATGTATGTACAAGATCTCATAAATTCAAGATGAAATAAAATTTTTACAAAAATTATCACTATTCCCTTATTACCAATTAGCCCGAAAGGAAATGCAGCTATGCAAAACTAAACCCTCAAAACTAAACGTCACCCCTCTAGATGCGAGTCAAGTTTTCTTGCCAAAGGTCCGAATCCCAGTAAACCTACAATGCAGCAGGGGTAGGGAATAATTTATGGAGCGCAAATGTTCTATTCCCAAAACAGAAAGTATCGAGTCAAAGAGACCCCATACGTGTGCTGACGGATTAACGAAGAATCAAAGCGTTAGCAGGGTAAACTTTTGTTCTTCACTGACCGTATCAACAAAAAAATTGAACTTATCTGGGAAATGGTTAATTAAAAATAAATCAATGAAAATATTTTCATCATTCTTCTTTCAGATTAAAGAAATATTCATAATCACTTAAAAATATGAAAAATAAAATAAGATGTCGGATGCAGAAATTTTAGTTAAAAATTTTTCGAGAAAAGTGACTAATTTTTGAAAAATTATTAAATAACTGAAGAAGTCCAAAAAATTCCTTTAGAGTGAAAATTGTTCACTCTTTTTGTCGATGCAAAGATTTTTTCCTACGATTAACATGAAATTGAACGGACATCAACTGTCAACTGAAAAAAAAAAAAACCCCACCAATTTGACGATTTCAATTGTCATACTATATAGCATGTGATTCACGCGTTCAAAATTATTCATAATAAATAATAATGCACTCGAGTATATTTTTATAATTTGGAGAAATTTTCTCTTGGTGGTTTTTTGGTCGTTAACACCGAATTTTTTTTATATTTGTTAAGGAAAAAAATAATAATAATTAAAATGAAATCTACGATCGCAAATTTCAGTTATCACGAGGGAACATTATTATTTTTTAAGTCATTATTTGTCTTAATTAATTTAAGTAATTAACCAGCTTAAACCGGTTTGAAACAATCACGAGACTTCTCTATCCCCCTCTCTCTATATATAATGACAATTTTTTTAAACTTTCATTTTCAATTTTTCTAGATGGTAAACTAAGTTTTGGAGTACGATCGATTTTGAGATGAAATGACAGCTATGATGCCATAGTTCTGCATCAACCTTTTAAAAACGCATCTGCTGTCAAAGAAGCATACGTAATAACAAAGCAATACTGGTAAAAGCAGGCCAATCTTTTAAAAACGCATCTGCTTTCAAAGAAGCCTACATAATAATGCAATACTGATAAAAGCAGGTAAAAAATAGATACGATTAAAATTGTCATTTATGCTTTATTCATTGCCTACGCGACTTTGAGCTTCAAAACCCCCTAACTAAAACAACATCATGTTCTCACATTATAAAAATTAATGATTAAAAATATTTTTTTAAAAATGCACCTTCAAAGGATTTTTCAAGATTAGTGTTCGGATTCTCACCAAGTACAACAAAATTCAGCTTATTATCCCCATTTTGGACAAATACAAGACATGGTAACAAATAACATTTTAATATGCAATATATATTAAAAGGAAATTACAAAGATTCATTTGGTGAAAAATTGCCCCTAAAATATTCAAATTTGTCATTTGAATATTATTTTTAAGTCGTGCCTTCATTCATGTATTTTCTTACTAATGACTGAAAATATCTGAAAGTAAGAGATCGGTACATTATTATGAAGAAACATTTAATTTAGATTGGAACAAATAATGCACTGCGTACCAAACAATGTAGCAACTGGGACGTGAGGTTTTTTCTAATTTACAATGAAAGTAATTTCACCTTATTACAGGCAAAAGCAAATTTGCATCTAAGAAATGTCATATAGATAAAGAATGAAAAATTAGAGTGTACTTGTACATGACAGTTATTTAAAACATCTTTCTTGGAAATGCATCTACACTGCTATTTAGTAGAATAAAACTGTGGAAGGCAATTTAATTTTAAAGTTGTTTTTGTTTTTCTATATAATTTCATAACTACATTTCAGGAATATTTTATCTTAATGATTCAACTAGGGTTCTATGTTTTTGTTTTGAAATACATCATCAATAGATGTAGACTAAATATCAGATAAACTGACAAATGAATGACAAGTGGTTCATAAATTTTCTATCACAATTTAAATGAATCATTAACTTTCTAAATGGTACAACCAGCTTTACCTGTTTATTTTCGGGATTATTTCAAAGGTTAATTTTTTACGTATATAAATATCTTTCGAATTCCAGGGAAAAAATATTAAAAATTTCACAGATTTGATCAAATAAATAAACAAATATAATTCATTAAAAGCTGCTATATAAAAATAACTGTGCACTCAAAAACTTAAATAGTCTATTATTACAAATAATATTTGGCTGCTTATCACTATTTCCTCTTTAATTTGACAGAATATTATTTTGCTGATATACAGATATTCAAACATTTCTTAAAAGTTTTGTTTGGCAAGAAAAGCATTTTATTCATCATGTATTGTCATAATACATTTAACAAAATAATACCTCATAGAAGTAATGTTTTGAATAATACACATTTATTACCGTATTTTAAAAAGAATCCATGTCAGAGTAATGAAAGGTGTTCGGTGGCAGCAAAGATTTTGCACACACATGCAGATCTTTAAAAACTGGCATTCAAGATTCTTCTTCACTTTACTATCTCAACTACGATGACCCTCATTTAATCAAATGCCACAGTGAATAATATTAATACTAAAATGATAAAGCAGAAAAATTTATTTATTTATTATTCTTTATCAAGACAATTATCAGTCAGATTAGGATATTTAAATCCTTTCATAATTCCAACGAGTCATTTTTATCTTGAATTCAAAATGTTCCCCACCTAACCAATTCAAATTATATTTTATTACAACAAAAGTTATTATCTTACCCTGCCTACTAAATATTTGTATTTATAATGTGCATTGAAACAATAGATTCACCAGCTTTCATAAAGTTACAACTCTTAAATGATAAGCATCATGTTTTAGGTAGATATAACTTTAAAATAATCATTATAATTATTTAAGAAGCAACTTCGTCTTACTGCAGTGGACTTACTTAAATAGATTGGAACATCATGTTGCAATCGTACAAACTGGATCACCATTGCAGGTTGATCAAGAGAAAAGTGACGGATTTATTAGGTGTGTAGGAAATCCAGAAGAGGAATAGCTACACTTTTAAACATGTAGTATTAATATTATAAACATTTTTTGCAAAAATGTAATAAAATATTATCTGGATGGCCATCAAAAGTCAGCATCTTTTAAAAATAAGAATATTATTACGGAATTATGGGCTAAGGCACTTTGGTCAAACAAAATTTTTCAATACAAAATCTACAGCCTACACATAAAGAAGTTTGGTAATATAGTTTATTGAAGGAATAAAGCTATGTCAAAATGGACTAAAAAACAAACAGAAAAGTAATTTAAATTCAGGTAGGTAAATGATGTCCTAGAAAGATGACTGGTACTCAGTAATGAAAAGAAAATCAGCATGAATGGCTGCCAACATTACCGTGCAAAGACAGAGATATTCTCAAATAGAAAAAGTGGATGGTGGTTCTGTAAAAGTACATAACAAATTTGGATGATCGGGGTGGGGACTGTGGAGTCGCAATAATATTAATATTTTTGTAATAAATGAAATAGCCTCCGTTTGCAGTCAATACAATAGTTAAGTGGTGGGGCATGGACTTAATTTGTGCTTGGAAAGAAGTAACTGGCATCTGAGACTGTGAAAACAGCAGAGTGTCATGCAGTTCCTAAAGACTCCAAAATGGAGGGTCTGACATGTCAATAGATTTACCATAGATTTTCCCATGGATTAAAATTTGGGAAATTCAGAGGCTAGGATAGTACCTGGAATTTTTCTTCATGCACCTCGACCAAGTGTGGTCAATATTGGACACATGGCATGTAGCAATGACCTCTTGAAACATGCCAACTTTCACAGGATGCCATATAAGGACTATTTGATTGGTAATGATGGATAAGCTATCGTGGGTATCTTCCACAGAAATTAATGAACCTAAAGCATGTTGTGCAAATATGTCCCAGATCACCATATTGTCTCTGCACCTTGTTGGCATCCGACAATAGTTTCTGATATCTCTCAGTGAATACACCAGTATACATCGATTCAATGGAAACATTTTCTAATATTTGTATTGTAATGTGAATGCACAATGTTCCTTGCAATGCACATTTATGAACATGGGTGACGAAATCACAGGTCTGATGCATAAGGCCAATATGTGCATTGAAGTGCACTGAACAGTTATCCTGGATATCTGGTGCACTGCTGATCCATTTGAGACATCAATGTATTGATGATAACATGTCAATGAGTTTTAATCAGTTCATCTGTCATTAATGGTCCATGGTGCCTTATAGTTTGCACATCTAGACTGCACACCTTGATTCTTTCAGTTCCAGTTAGTCTTTCATGAAGTGTACATTCACTATAGTACTGAATGAACACTTCACAAAAGCTGTGGTTTCAGAAATACTGTCATCACATTTTCTGTACCTGATTTTCAATGTTTGTTAAATCGAATGACTTACCCATTATAGCAACTATTGCAATTCAAATACATACCTTGAAATTACCTTTATATACCTTAAGTTATTCAGTCTCATCTGTAATTAACCAAAACTTGTTCTCATCAATCTACATGGCAATAATAATATTGTTATTTGATTGTGTAATAACGCCTTTGTAAATAATCATTTGAATGGTGCAGCTGCTTGAACAATAATTTCTTCCACAATCAAAGTACAATGGAGGTCTATTTTTCATGTTCCAATAGGACAATACTTCTGTGTATACTGCAATGTAACTTTTGAATGATTTCTATATAATGGTGTACACATTAGCAATTGACAACTATATAATCGTAACTTGAATCCTGTAAGGAACGTGGGTATACTCACAAGAAAAGTGTATACTGCACAGCAAATTTGAAAAAAAGCTCCAATTAGGCAAAAATTGAGAGACTGTTTGTTTTCTTAATAATTCTTATATTTTACATATTATTTAAGCATTTTTTTTTATATATAGTAATAGTTTACAAAATAGTACTCAGTACATAATAAATATTTTTTTCTCTACAACATAACTTTTATTTTTATAGGTGGGTCTATCACTTTGATATACATTGCATAATAGGCCATTTAATATGATTATAAAATAAATATTTGAATGAATTTTCTTGCTCAATAAAGCTTTTTGCAGTATAATTTCAAGATGCACTTTTTTTACTAGATCGATCATACGAATATTACAAGAAAACTGAGACAGAAACTTAATAAACATTTACATTCACTTCTTATAAACTGAAAAACAATTAACTTTTTTAAAAGGACTTTTGGCATATTTCCATGATAATTTTCAAAGACATTATACAACAAAAATGGCTTTAACAGTTAACTATCACTGCAAATTAAATCAGAAGAGAACAATTTTCAGCACATGTCTGTATGAAATAAAATTATATTTTCTAAAAAATAAATACAAGAAAAAGTTTGATATGCTCATTTACAGTATCTATTATTAATTTAATAATCAGTTTTATTTAAAGCAAATATTGTTTAATATATACAGGATATCCACTCTAAATCAGGACTCAACAGCTAATTTGCAAACCTTTAGGAATTACCATACAACTGCTAAAAAAAGTGTCCAAATGAAATAAATAATTATATTTTATGTAACCTCAATCAATAACTGCTCTGATAAATTACACATTTTGATCCTCTGCCCTGTGAATCATATTTAACAAAATATTTTTGATTCACTAATATCTATTATAATGATAAAGATGAAATGTGTGTGTTGGTGCTCTATAGACCATTTGACATAGTTGCAAAATTTGGCACATTTATACTACGACAGATAGGAATGTACACTGCAGAGCAATTTTAAATCAAAATTTCAATTAATAAAATTTAAGTTGAATTTTTCCTGCGACAGCTTCCAAAAATATCATTGCACAAAAACAAATTTTCATTTGTTTCAAAATTTTTTAAAAATTGTCTTTTTAATTATATTCATTTAATTTTCCTGAATTTTGACAATTTTTTATGCATAATTTCCAACAATAGATTACATTGGTGTCCTGAAGTTCAAACTGTTTTCAAAGTTTCATGAACTATCTCATTGCATAATTTTTTTTCAATGTTGAAAGTTGAAGAAAAATGTTGTTTCATATCTATGTAGTTTATAAGATGGATTAAAAAAAAGAAATGAAGATACAATACCATGAAATTTAGAAAAATTACTACACTTTTATGTTTTTAATAGTGCTATGATATCATGAGATTATATTAGCACGATTCATATACACATTGAAAAGAGTATAAGTAAAACAATTAAAACAACATTGCTATAACTCTGATAATTTGCAAAAATCACGAACATAAATTTATTCTTATACAATTCAAATAAAATTAAGCACAACCAATATTTCTTGTAAACCAACTGGTTACCAGAGGTAACCAGACTTCTTTCATCATAAGAAAAAGGTCTCAGTAATGTCACATAACTTTACACTAATGAGGAGATTTAAAAATCTATGAAAATTAAACAATACAGCTACAATATTTTAAAACAGCATCTAAGAATAAGTGTTTAAACTGGCATACAAAACACATTGGAGCTGTAATTATTTTAGAAGTTGCAGGCTGACTGGTTTCCATTGGTAAGGTCCATGTACACAATAAACAGAGAATATGATTTAAAAAAAAAAAAATTAACTTTTTAATATCTGAAAATTTAAGGGAACCATAAACATGAAGTTATATTCAATGATTTAACTGAAAATAATTGTAGCAAATATTGCCAACAAACCAGCTGGTCAGTAATCATAGACCAATTTTATGCGATCTTGCACTAACAAGAACAACTTAAAAATCAATAATGAATTCTATAACATTTAAAATGTAAATATTTACATTTTACATAGACATATAAAATACATTTTTATAATTATTTCATAAGTTGCAAGAAGTTAAAAAAAAACTAATATGCAAAAAATTGTTATTTATATATATTGATTATTTAATTAAATGTTTTAATGCCGGCAAACAAGCTGGTGACCAAAAGCAGCCGATATTAAAATATAAATACTGTTTTTTTCCCCAAAAGTTAATATTAGTTCCATCTTTGACAATTATAAAATTTATTATTAATACACTGAACAATAAGATTGAGTGAAATTGGATGAAACTATGTTCAAATACTAATTTTTTAAAACTGATTATATTTAAGATTGCAAACCAAATTAGGAATCTATAGAAAATGCAAAAGAATTTAAAGAAATTAACTACATTTTTACATATTTAACTAATTCTTATTTTTGGATAAAAATTTGTAACAAAATGTTTATTTTGGTATACTACTTGCTTCACTTTCTTAGAAACATGGAAATAATAAATTAGCATAAATGCATATATAATATATTTAGTTCCAAAAATGCCAATTGCCCATAAAAGTTAAAAAAAATTCAAAGATTTCATAAAGATTTACACAAGTTCTAAATTAATAATCATAAAAATTTTCATTATTAGTAGAGGGGAAAATACATTTAAAATTAACAGACACATATTCAACTATAATTTAAAATCAATGCAAATATAGACTCTTGCCAATAAAGTACAAAGAAAAACAGAATAAATACAAAATAAAAATACTAACATAAATTTGACATTAACCTTCTGAATTATTTAAATATTAATTATCCCTATAAGAAAAACATATAATGACAAACAAACTAAACAGACAAGACATAGATACAAACATTTTATTTTAAATAATAGAGAAATTAAAACTCATCAATTTAATACTAATGGAGAATTTGTTTCATTTTATTAAATGTACTTAAATAGTATGAACTATTAGAACATACACAAAGGAAATTGAACATTTATACATTTGAAAAGCTAATAAAGCTTTTTGGAGCTAATAAAAAAAAAAAAAAAAAAAAAGCATTTTGATACAATGTAAGTAAAATCCTTTTATCTATTATTAATACTTAGCCATTTCTAAAATATCTGGAAAAATAAGGTATATATTATTTATAACTTCTACATATTCAAATTCCCACCCTCTTATTGTATAAAACTGACAATTTAAAAACTTAGCAAAATGAATATATTTCAGAATTTTATAGTACAGAAAGTCTTCAAAGTAAAAAAAATTATACTTTGAGAGATGATATACATTCAAAAATGAAACCCTCTGTGCTCTTTGAAGATGTTTTTTAATTATCCCTAGATTCAATCATGGATTTGAAAATAAAATAATACATTTGATGATTTCTTTCAATTTAACTTGAAAAGATGGCAGAAAATTTCACTCACATTCTTCCTTTAATCTATCAAGAACATATCTGTATTTTTCTTCTAGTTCTGTATACATGTGATCAAGCTGCTCTATTCTTTGTTCACGAGGAATAGGATTTGCAGCGGCTTTTAATTCATCAGGAGTGAGATTTTTTTGCAATTTCTCCAAATCTAATTTTTCACGTTGAAAAGGAATATTTAAACGATTCTTAACATCCAATCTATATGCTCGATACTCATTTGGATTTTCTACGTTTGTGTTTTTTAAACGTAATATTTCATAAACTCTCCTAGCTTGTTTTTTATTAATTTTAAATTTCTCTTTAGCTTCTTCTGCCATGTCAGCAGAAAAGCCTTTAAACAAATTTCCTTTAGAGAAACTTGGAAGCGGTTCACACCTTTTACAATCAATAAAATCTCTAATTCTAACAAATTCCTCTGATGGATCCTCAACAGTAACATCCAAAACTTCAGGATCTTTTACATACGAATCGCAAATATTTTCCAACAATTTTGTTCCTAATCCGCATTTTTGATATGGAGGTAGCACTAGCATCTGACTTATTCTAGGGCGAATATTAAGAGGGTAAGCATAATAACGATATACAGTAGCATAACCGGCAAATGGAAACAATTTGGTGTCCCCATCTGTAATATGCTGGTGCAAAATAAAATAATCCCACCGCTCGTCACTTTCATCGATATATGAAGCTGCATCTATAAACCATAAAATAAGAGTCTGCATCCGTTGATGATATTCTAAGAAACCTGGCGTATTACAATTGGCTCTGTAGATACCGAAGGTTTCTTTTTTCCCGCCGTTTTCAATACAGAAAGAGCTAAGCATTTCCCCATAAGGTTGAAAAGTTGATTCTTTATTCAACGATTCTTTAAATGCATCCAAATCTCTAGATGGTTCTAATTCTAGTTTATTGCAAATGATCTTATATACATTGTCGGGCTCTACACCACCAGTTTTGGACGGTTTGGCTTTCTCTCTGTAAGTCATCAAAAATAACGGCGAAAGTTGGCATGCAGAATAAATCATTTTCACACGCAAACCAATATAGCCAAATATATTCTCACTATCACCAAAAAACTGGTGCGTATATTCCGGTTTAAAGTTTTTACTGTCATCATTAATATCTTCGGCAGAAGTAACAAATTTGAAGTTTATAACTTCATTGGCATTACACACATACGGATCCAGATAATCTTCAGTCAATTTTCTCTTTGTGGCAGCCATATTATGATTTTAAAAAGAAAAACTAAGGGAACAGCTTTGGAGTTTAAAGGGTTCTGAACAATTACTAGATACACACACACACAAAATTATCACATTTACTTAACAGTGATAACAATACCCATAGACAAATGAAGCAAGAACAAAAATTTTATTTTCCAGTAGAACAGGCGCGTAATTCACCATTGCCACATACAATATTTGAGATAAATATTATTTCGAGAGATTTTAAAAATAATATATGATTAATCATTCTTTAAGCATTATGTAATAATAAAAGGATGTAATAAAAAATGAAACATAAATGTCTTCTTAAATTATTAATATGAAATAGTTCTGAAAATTTAAGGAAAATAAATTATTTTTATAATATTTTAAATAATTTATTCTATTATAAATTTTTTTAAAGTAGGAAAAACATAGTTTATGAAGTAATGTTTTAAAAAAAATTCTAATTTCTAAGTTTTATTTAATTTTCGAAAGAAAAGAAGAACTAAAAAAAACCCACTTAGATTAAAAAAACAAACAAAAACAGTTAATAATCAGTACTAAAAATCGCCAATCAGCATAGTCTATTTCGCTGTCACCGTTTTTAAAATTAAATGTTTGGCAGTACGTTGTCCTGCATATAATATGAAAATTTTTGTCTTAAAAATTACCCTTTCTAAAATAACTTAAAGAAAGAATGACAAGTTTATTGGTGATATAACGAATTTTTTATTCAAAACAAACGTGAGTATTAAAAAAACTTAATTAGAAACGTATTTACCTGTATGTTAAATATCTAATAAATTATAAATACGCTTATATTTCTTTATTTTTTACTTATCTTCTAATTAAACATTATGCATGTTCTTATTTAAAAATTATGAATATCAGATCACTATGAAATATTAGCTTGTGTGTGTGTGTGTATATATATATATATGTTTGAAGTAGTTATAGCTTATTTTCTTACTTCTCGTGAGTAACATGGTTAACTGTTTTTGGTAATAAAAATGCATTTAGTTAAAGTTTTAGCTTCCATACCAAGAATTTTTCAAGAGTTTTACCTAGCTAAATGAAGAATTAACTATAAAATGATATTTTTTTTTGTATGTGATTTACACAGTTTATCACATATTGTTAGCAATTAAGTCTACTTAAAGTTTGTGATACCAGCTCGTCGGAATACTTATGTATTCAATATTAGGAATGAGAATTTAAAAAAGTTTATAGCACAAATTAGATGCTATTTTTTTAATGTGGCATATAAGGATTTATAAAAAAGTGGCTTTCTGGAATGCGACTGTACTAACAATGTAATAAATTAAAAAATACTCGTACTTGTGTATATATTCTTGAAAAATCAAAGAATGAATGAATTTATCGTTGTATAGTAACTGATATCTTTAAGATATCAGTTACTATGCTACCTATTTATTTTTGGGATAAATAGACAGTGTTTAGTGAACTTAAAATCTCTGATGCTTAAATCATATAAAATGTATTTTAATTCTTAAATATGAAATCAGTAGTTTCCTTGATCAATTTTTAGGTTGCATATAACTTTATTTTTATTGATACTTTGAAATAAGAACAATCTTCTGTTACTTAAACTTATCCTTACGAATGTCAGCTAAGGATCTGTGCCATAAAATGTTATAATTTGGTGAAAAACGCTTGACAGAAAATCCATCAAAATATTTCATATTTTGATAGTTTTAAAATTTGAAGAAATCTTTGTGCAACTAATTGTTCTCATCATAGTAGAAAAATTAGAGTAACTTTTAATTGTGGAGATAATTGACAATTTAAATGAAATGAAACTGATGAAGTAGATTTAGTAGAACTATACTAACCTATTATGATTTAGGAAATAGTAATGCTGGTGAAAATGAAGCTTTTCACATTATTTTTCCAGAATTAAAAGAAAAAAAATTATCCTGGATTTACTCAAACAGTTATAGCTAAGTTACCTCAATGAATATCTTTCTTCAAAAGGAAGCACAAATTGAAATGGAATTGCTCATGATATAACGAAGTTCATAAAGATCTTGCTATTGAAAAAAGCAAATTTAAAAAAATATTATTTTAATGAGAATTATTGAATAAAAGCCAAGATAATTTTGATATGCTTTGAGAAGTCAAGATATCATGTTGTAAGAAAATATTTAATATTCCTGTTAATGGTGTTTTGAAATGATAAAGAAGAGGTTATTTACCAAATATTTTCAAATATGAGCTGATCCATGTTTAAACGGAGATAATTTTTTTTAAAAAAATTTAAAACCCATATGTAAATTAAAATATATATATATATATATATAAGTATTGTGATCTTCAAACATATTGTCAAGAAAGGTAAAATGAATCGAATAATTTTCAATCAAATCTTTGTAAAATAAAAGGCCAGATATCTGCAATGATCGATTAAAAAATTTTAATTGCTATTTTTGTGTGCTAATCATTTACATTTTTTAAAAATGTTTTTCTGTTAGTGATTTTATATTTGACATTTTTCCAGAAAAAAATTTCATTGCTATCACCTATTTTATTGTGAAGATGCAATAAAATGACAATAAGGAATAATTTTTAAAATAAAAGAACCCAATTTCCCCAAAGGAATTACTTATGTATCTAAACAAATTTCATTTGGAATTGATTTTTTAAACTTAAGAAGTATAAACTTCAGAAATAAGCATGCTATATTTGCTAATATAAAGCATTTTATCAATTGTGTCCAGTTATAAGAAAGGTATCTTAATTTTTGCAAAATTAACAGAGCCATGCATAAGCCGACCTCAAATTTTAGCTTTACAAAAATTCAAAATATTCTGCGTTGGGTTATACACAAAAAGATACAGTAATAGATCATATTTTGGGTTAAAATTCTTTTGATGAAGATGTTTTTATGCAACATTAAACTATAATGTAGTTTCAATTGTTAAGCTTTCCCTGTTTTTTTTATATATATATTTCATAAATGGTTTTAAAAAAAGGTTTTTAAATCTTGCATGACAATTTAGTTATTTTTTTAACTATTTGTGCAAATTCAATATAAAGGGAATACATGAATTAAATTTTTTTTTTTTATTCTGAATGAAATTTATTTTTCAATCCCATTTAAATAAATAAAATTGAAATTTGAAAATTTTATTTATGCTGAGAAATCCAAATTGCTTATATTTTATTTAAATTTTACATACAAGTGCTATAAAGGAAGGTTTATTAATAATTAATCAAATAATTTTTATTAATTATGAACTGCATTTACTTACACAGAAAGATTTAATATTAGTATTGTCATTTCTATTAATTGGAAATATTAATATTTTAAATCATTT
This sequence comes from Argiope aurantia, assembly GCA_026543865.1. Taxonomy (NCBI): domain Eukaryota; kingdom Metazoa; phylum Arthropoda; class Arachnida; order Araneae; family Araneidae; genus Argiope; species Argiope aurantia. The sequence goes on from JAPMOR010007401.1 coordinate 18,643, forward strand.
TATTTACTTCTGGATTCTTATTTGTAGTATTTAAATTTTGTATCATTCATTAGAATTATTTATATTTTATATTATTAATTATATATTATTTATAATATGGATATATTATAAACAATATATATAAAAGATTAAGAGATAAGCTTTTATTGATTTTATACTAATACTAAACTAAAATATTGGATGTATCTTATGCTAAACATAAATTTGCAGATAGCAGATTTTTCTGTATAATATTTTTTATAAATCTTTTTGATATTAAAATATTAAATATATAATTAAAAATACATTTGCATACATGTTGATCTTTTGACTAATATTGATATTAATTATAGTGTTAGTTTCTTGTTTTGAATGTTTATTCTGAATTATCATAAATTTTTAAAACTCTTTGATTTTTATTTTGACATACATGGGGCCCTGAGAAAATATATTTTTTGTTAAGTCCTACGGAAGTAAATGAATTTTATCTTTAGAGAAAGAAGAGAAAACCTGTTTGTGACTTGGTTTTACTTTAAGAATTCCACTATTCTTTGCTTAGTTTTGAGGAAAGAAGGAGACAAGATGATTTCATTATGCCTTCATTAATGTAGAGCTGAAATGATTTTGGAATTGTGTGGAGAGTTATTCATATAATCTTGCAAAGACTATTTAAACTTATTCCCATGATTAACAAGATTGCTGAAACATCTCTGCAAGCCAACAAAATGCTTTTAGTTAATTTAATTTTGCAGTGCTCCATGCATTTTGTTTAAATGTCAAGCAGATTTTAATGTTTTTATGAAGGCATTCAACATATCTTTGTATATAAGGCAAATAAATTTCACATTTGCTTTTAGAATGAGAAAGATAAAAAGGATTGAAGCTCAAGGCTAGGTTCACAGAGAGTGGATACATTGATGACATTAGACTGGAAGTAGTACTACTTAATGTTATAAATAAATTGTTTGAGAAAACTTTTAGCCATAAAAATTTTTCCAGCAATATATATATTTTTTTAATGTTTGTGTACAGAAATGTCAATAAAAAAACTTGCAGTACAAAATAATAATTTAGAATATTTAATCAGAAATTCTAATAAAATTTGGGGATCTGTCTTTCCAATAAGGTCCCTGATTAGAAACTTTAGGTAGCTTTCCTCCCCCTAAACTTCAAAAGTAAAAACAATCTAGTTTAAACAATAGAGTATTATTAAGAAATAGAATAATTAGTTATAATTTTATTTGAGATTATAAAATACATATTCATTTAAATAATGACATTTCGCATAATATAACTAAAAACTATTTTAACTATCTTTGAGAACCTCCTTAAATCTAATCTATAATTTTGAAGAAATATGAATAAGAATAACTTATTTTTACATAACTGCTTTCATCGCACAATTCGTATTTAAACTGTATGCATGTATATTACCTATATGATATGCATTTATATTTCATATACAAAATATAATTTCAAAATTTTCAAGCAGTATGAAAATCAGTATGTAAACTATATAAATATGTGATATAAATGATTTCCAAAATGCTTATAACAGAATAATATTTAATAAAGATTCTATTACTTATTTTTGATTAAGAGAAAATTGTTATTTTTCCACTTCTTCACTCTTTTTAACTATGTTCTTTGAATTTTGTTTACTTCAAATGTTATTTTTAACTTTCTATGCTGAATGAAACTTTGTGTTTTGGAATTGATCTTAATTATTTCCTCTCGCATGTTGGGAATCTCCCCTTTTATTTTATAGATTTCAGATCTCATTCTTTTCTGTTGAAAAATGGCTACTCTTGTATATTTCGTCTGTTTAAATCATTTATCAGTTGGTGTAAGAAGGCTACTGGTAGTAAAACTACAATTTAGGTATTTTTTTAAAGAGTTAATCGTGAAACTTGAACTCTTTGGAAAATACAAAAGACTATTATATTTTCTGCAGATACGTGCATTATATCTAATCAAATATTTCAGCCTCCATTGCACTTCATTTAGGAAAATCAACAGAATATATTGAAAAATCTACAATAGCTGTTAATTTTTTAATTGGAATTCTTATTAATTTCTTGGATCAATAAAATTTATTACAATAAATAATAAAATTTATTATAATAAAATAAAATTATTTACATTTTTATAATAAGAATATCCAATTTTTGATGAAAATATAACTTAGCTCAATGGATGTTAGGGCTCAGAAAATGAAAGCATCAACAAAACATTTTTATCATTACCAAGTAAATACATTTTATGAACCATTACTTTGCCTTCAGCTTAAAAAAAAAAATAATGGTGTGTGCCAAAAGATGGTAAACCAGCTTCCTAAATCTAGGAAAAACGAAATAAGCTTTACATGATATTTATATCCTACATCATAACTAACTGACGAAGTGCATAAATCATGACAATGCATGGAATTTGCAAAAGAAGAAAACATTTTTTATGCTTATAGAACTCAATTTATAGTTATTTGAAAACTAAACAAAATATTGAGGTAAAGTGTAGGTTTAGGTTTATTAAAACTTATTGTACGGTTCTTTATCAAATAATTATTCTAATATGAAAAAAAGCCAAGTTGTAAGTAAAAGTTTTGTTTTTGAAAAGATCCTCAATTCAAGATGAGGTAGCTGGGCAGAGAAAAGACCCAATCCCACCATCACACTCCTCTCTACATTGGTCATTAACAGGAAAATCGGGCATACAATCCTTCCTTATGTACGGGAAGGATTGGCATACAATCCTTCCTTATGTACAGGAAGGATTGCAACAGATGCTTACGTGCAATGTTTTGGCAAAGAAAATTATATCTCATTTTTCTACAGAGTTTTTTAATTAAGCTAGATTGTTGAGAATTTGTTATGTATTATTCATTTGTGGAACAGTTAATTATAAAGGCATTTCTTTCTTTTTCCAATTTTATTTGTTAGCAGTTTAATTTTTTAGTTTTAGATTAAGAAGCATGGATTGGGCTTCTTCACAATGGAAACAAGAGCTTCCACCATTAGCTGTTCAGAAAATAAATGCACTGGAAGAAAAAATTGAAAGACTCCAGAAAGAAAAACAACAAAAGCAGTTGCAGTGTGAATGTCTGGAGCTAGCTTTGGTAAAAGAAAAGCATAAGGTACTAAAAAAACATTTCAGAATTCAAATTATGAAACCTTTTTGATTGTTTTCTTTACCTTAAAAAGCTATTGAAGAACATGAATTATGATTTGGTATGCATATATTTTTTCTAACCTTTTTATTTATATTTGTATTGCATCTTTTTCTTTGTTATTTAATCTGCTAAGCAGGATAATTAAACTACTTATAATAACTATTAAATTTTAATCTCCAGCTTTTAAACAGAAATGACAATTTTTATAATTTTAAAAGTATTTAATCTACGACTTAAATTTAAGAAAATATTAATCCAAGAATTAAAAAAAAAACATTAGTGTATGTACTACCATTTTGAATGGGAATTTTGTTTTATCTTAATGATTTCGTTATTTATCATAAATTTTCCATATTAATAAAATAGCTTATCTGCAATTACCTAAATTAATCACTTATATACTTCCTTGTCATCAATTGGCATTTCATTTTCCATTCTGAAATTCACTTCTGTTGACTGAAAATGTAATAATAAAACATTTTTTATTAATATTCATTTATATACAAAATATATAAGACTATCTAGTCAAACTTTCACAGCATATCATAATAAATACATATCATGACTGTGTATTTTTTATCTGCATTGTCAATGATTTTTAAAAATTTCAGTAGTTGTCTTTGAAGTTTTTTGAAGTAGCACAAATCCACAGATTTTCTTTTCAAAATAACAAGCCAGATGTATGCTAAATAACATAATTTAACTGTTTTACATGGCAATTATTTGATGGAATCTTTTTTGATTTTTGAGCCTTCCAGTCCTAAGTCAAGGTATTACCACTAAGCTACTGCAGTTTATAATCTGATAAAGGAAAATGTTTTCATTGTTTAGTTTGCAAAATATGGTGTCCAAAATATTTTTGGAATATGTTATTTGTTTAACTGCAATTCTGATGCTTTTAATTTTGATTTGCTCAATAATTATCTTTTTTTATAGACCATTTGATATCGTTTATTAGCACTATGCCAAGGCTTAATAATTGCGAAATGCCGTATACACTTTTTTTAGTAAATGAATATTAAGGAGAAAATAATTTTAAATTTTGTTTTCGTTACTATTTGTCCCTTGTTTCTTATTACTTACTTCTTATCGTATCAAATTGTAATAGATAAGTTTTGAAAAATATTTCTAATTTCTGAGAACGAAATTGTTGAATGTTTTTTGGATGCATATTATAAATGAAGAATTAAGCTATTAAAGGCAGGTACAGTAAAAAAATAGTATATATATTTAAAAATATGAACATTTTTCCAAAAATTGTTACAGCTATTCTATAGCTTGTATTAGCATTAGAAAATATCCTCAGAGTGCATATATATATATATATATATATATATATATATATATATATATATA
>JAPMOR010007401.1:23156-39720 GCA_026543865.1 Argiope aurantia
ATATATATATATATATATATATATATATATATATATATATATATAATATGATCTAGTTTTACTCTTATCATGACAGTATAATGTTACAAGTCATATAAATAAATTACTCTGACTGAATTGGGATCAGTTTATCTAAATCTAATCAAGTTAATCTAAAAAAAACATTTTTAATTACCTTTGAATTTTTTTTTACAAAGTTTGCAGAAAGGTTTAATTTATATTCTATGTTATAAATGTAAATTAAAATACTAATTTTAATCAACTGGAGTCAAAATTAATGAAAAATAGTTATTAAAATTAAAACCTTTTATTATACGTTGATAGCTGTTTCTGGATTCATTCATTTCACAACTAAAAAAAGCTTTAATTACCCATAATAATAGTAAAAATAAATTCTAATTATTATAATAAAAGAAAATTCAAAATCTATTTTGTAACTATATAAAGAAAGGACTATGTGCAGAAATTATTTTATTTAGAAAGTAAAAATTTTCTACAAGAGTTGAAGACTGTGTGAATACTTCATGTCCTGATTTCTAAATCTTATTTCTTATTTTACAATTTTATTCTTCTTTATTTTAGATCTTAAAACCTTTTCTTTGTTGTTTAGTTTTGACATTTTAAAGGAAATTAATACAAAATAACATTTACTACAATATTTTAAGGATTTATTTGAAAGCAATTTTAATGAAATGAAACTTATTTTAATCAGTTGAATAAACATAGAAAACATATTCAATCTTCTCCAAATGTCTTTTTTAAAAAATATATATATATTAAATAATGCCCAAGTAAAAGGAGAATTCCAATAAAATTATAAGTACAAAGTAAAAAAAATAAAATTATGAAAGTGTCCTATAAGGAATTGGTTATTCTTCTCCATTTGCCAAGCTATTTTTTTACTTCAGTGAAAGGACTTATGTTCTAAATATTAACTTCTTTCAGAGACATTAATGGCCTTATTATATTTATTCTCCAAAATTTCAACTCTTTATAAAATATTTTACCTAGACACAAAACTAATCAAAACCTTTAATTATTAAAATCAATTAAAATTTTAAGATCTAATTATAGAGGAACAGAATAAATTGAAAACTGGTGATGATGAAAAATAAAAAAATTAAATTTAGCATTAATAGATATATTGTTTAGAATTCTAATATCTCCTTACAGAATTTTCAAAAACTATTTTAAACCACTTAAAAAATTAATAAAGTATGTAATAAAGCAAATTTAGTTAAATCAAATTAAACACTTAAAAATAAACTTTTTTTTATTAATAATATATATCTTTGAATCTTTAACAAATGACTATAAGATATAAGTAAAGGAGTGTATAAGTATTGCTTTTTCTATCTTATTTACATTGGTTTTTGATAGTATTTTGAGTGAAGACAGTAGCTTTCCATTTAATCATTTAATACTGTTTGCAAAAAATACTGTAATTTCTTTGGCAGTCCACTCTTTTCCAAGAAATAATCAATGCGGGGAACTTGTGCCGGAGTTTGCCAACCCCCAAAACTCGTCAAATTTCCAAATTTATTTTATATGAAATGTTATTACTCAGTGGTTATCCATTCCTTTTCTGCCCATTTCAAGGTATATTGCAACATAAAACTTTAGCATGTCTCTTAATCTCAATACCTCTTTGAAGTACAATGAATCAATCAGGATCCTCTATCATTATGATGCATTTATTACTTGGATTATTATAACTATTAATAAATTGCAGTTCAATAAAGTTAATTGACATTACTAAATTATTTTTAAGAGTGAAACTAGGAAATCAAGAATCATGAAAATTTCTGTCTAATTTAAATTCTATACCATTGTTTGCAGAATGCATTCTAAAGTTACCTCTTGCTCTTACTTTTAGTGTGCCTTAATTTTTAATTATTTATTTTAATTCTTATAATCTGTGTTCAGCTGGTGCAAATGAATGCACAAAGTCAATATATTTTTTATTTAATTTTAATTACTTTATTTTATGTTATTTTGGATTGGATTTTGCTGTGTTATAAGCAAAGTTGTGCAGATTCTTCTTATATATGATGGATGGTTCATTTAATTCACATGTAGACCTTTTTTAATTTTGAAAACTATAAGGTCAAAGCATTTGGGCCTTTGGACAATTAAAAACATGAATTTCCAAAAAAAAAAAAAAAAAAAAAATGAATGTGATATTTATTTCAGCATGTTAATTTAAATACTTTATTCTTTGATGATAATCAAGTAAACATATTTATAATTCACTAGCAGGGTGCATAGCATCATTAAAAAGCATTCAAAACTGTTTGTTTTTGATGGTCTTTCTATTAGAGTGTTTTACTTGTAAGTGCTTTTTTTTCTTCAACATAGGTGTTTATTTTTCTTTCTGAAGATAAAAGTTTTGGGAAGTTAGATTTGCCTTAGTATTGAAATAAATTGTCATTGTTTTTGTCTTATCATTCAGTGAAAACTGCTGACCATAAAAAAAAAAAAAAAGGGATGCTGGTTGCTGATTCGTTTGCTGAGTTCAAAGGTTGAAATAGTTTCTCATATGATAGTATAATATTATGTATGCAAGCATGAAGAAAAAATATCTTTCATTAGTTTAACTTTTTTTTTTTTGCATTGTTAAGGGGGGGGTCTATTTGCAGATAATTTTATGTTGTGGTAGTAAATACATATGTAAAGTTTGGTTTTGCTGTGACTTAACCTCATTATTGCACTTTTGTTCTGTGGTTATTTCTTTGTAAAATATTTATTATATTTTAGCATTTTTATCAATAAATTATTTAAATATTTTTTTCTGTATGTAATTTTAATGTAAAAATGTTTTTCTTTTGACAATATGTCGGAAAAATGTGTACTCAATTCATTATGAACTTACAAAAGTGTATACACTGAATGGTCAAAGGCTTTCAAAAATAAATATAAAACAAAGTGTTCATGGTACTCCACAGAATTTGACATTGCTAATGTGGGAGAAGTAGCTTTAAAAGAATGTATGAAGGATAAAATTTTATTTTAATCATCTATTTTCTGTGCCACAATTTAAATTGGGAAAACTATTGACTTATTCTTATAGATTCTGTTCAGAAAATTAAACTCTTCTTTATATTCATATTCTGTTGTTTTTATATATTTGATGCTACTTTACTTTTAAAATTATGTATACAAACTGGGCTTAATACTTTTGAATCAATTTTAACTCAGGAAGATCATGCTGCACCTCTGAGGTTCAAGGGTTTTAAATATAAATGTAATATGAATTGGATTTCCAGTGGGAAAATCCCAATTTCATAGAATCTGCATTCAAGGTGATTTGTAAGCTGATTGCAGATATTTCAAAAATTTCCCTCATTTTCTCATTTAAGAAAAAGAAAGAATTGTCTGTGCCTCTGAAGCACATTGCATGCATTTGCTTTTCATTACTGGACTGCTTAAGTAAGGATTGCAATTAAGTTTAATTTCGTATTCCAGTTTGAATAAATTTGCATTTATGAATTAAATGCCAACATCTAAATTTGTGATAAGACCCTCTAAATTTGGAAATAATCATATTCATGCACATTCTCTTGATAGAAATGTGAAACTTGGTAAATATTTTACTTATTGATCTTTTTCCCTCTCTGAAAATTTAATGTTTGTTACTTATCAACATCTTCAGAAACCAAAGCATTTCTTTATATTTTCCTATCTTATTTAAGGAAACTTAACTACTGAAAGTGTCCTTACTGCAATATTTAAGGATATAAATGTAATAGGATGCACTACTTTTTGAGACTACCTGTGTCAATATTAAGATTTTGGCGAGCAGATTTAAAGCATATTTATTGAAGCATATTTCTCTATTGCCTGATGCATTATGAATATTATAATGATATTAGAATTAAATCCAAATGAACATTGTTAGATTTAATTTAATAAATTGAATAATCCTATCACACTGTGTCTTTGAAAACCGTTTTTTTTGTATATTTTTTTATGTATAATTAGTTTTATTATAGACATTTTAGAAATAATTCAGCTTTTTTTGGGAAGCTTTTGTGTGTGTGTGTATAATATAAGCATAATTTTGATTTATTTGTAGAAGGAAAATACTATTTGAATGAACTGTTTATTTTATTATAGGAGGCATAAATTTTACGCTAGGACAAAGGCAGGATATGCTTATTCTTACAAGAGAGTGAAAATAACTGAATTTTTTCCACTTTAGTGGTTTTATTGTGAGATTGTGGTTGGGATTTCTTTGACATGTGTCGACTTACAAAAGGGAATCTCGAGTATTTTTGAAACAATTGCCAGGGATATTTATCCCTTCTCTTGAGACGTGGAAAACAAACAAAAGGTGATTTTTAGAGCATGTTTTGGTAATAATTAAATTTAAAAAAAGTAGGATTTGGATCAGGAAGTAAGAGAAAATTTTAGAATAAAGTAAAATTTTTGAATAATTTTACTTTAAAAAAAAATTCCAGATTTGTTTACTTATGTTCTTAACCTTTTTAAGGAATTGAATTGTTAATGAAGTGGCAATATAATGCTTTTCTTCTTCTTAATACTGACTGTAATGTAAATTAAGTATTTCAGATGTGGATTGAAAGTACTTGAATAAGAATTTCATGAGAAACATGCAGAAAAAAGTTTTAAATAACTTAGCTTTAATGTTCATGAAAAATATGCAGTAGTTACTGGTGGTATTCTCTGTTTCTATTTTTTAAAATTGAATAGTATTTTTGGTCTCTTAGTGAATTTCACCATAACTTATTTCCATAATCAGAACTACTTTGTTAATGTTGGTCCATTTTTTTCTACAAGGGTGCTTATAAACTGCTATTTTTTAAGATGAAAATTTACTACTCACCCCGACCGGTGGATATATTTTCTTCAATATTATTGAAGAATTACTTCTGATAATATGTATTCTCATTTTAAATTATTAATTTTTAGGTATGAATGACATTCTATACCCTAAACTCTTTGCCTTTTTTATCCTTAAAAAATTAATAAGGCAAAGATTTTTTCAAAAAATACATTTTCAGTTATTGTTTTTCTTTTATCTCAGGTTGAAAATGAAAAGCAACAAACAATTGCATCTCAACGAGAGTTACAGTCATTAGCTGATCTTTGTAAAGATTTTGAAAATAAACAACAACGACTGCAAAGTGAAATACAGAATCGAGATAATAGAATTACAAGTTTAGAAGGGTTGCTATCGCAGGCAAAAAAGGAAAACTGTAGGGTATGTATACTAATTAAAAATCAGTTTAGTGTAATTCCTTTTACCATAGAAAATTGTTTTGTTACTCAACTGACTCTGTATTTCCAAATAAGCTTTTTCTTTCTTTTCTTTTTTTCTTTCTAATTCAGTGTAAAGTAGTGTAAGCAATTTAAATTATCAATAAATTTTTCACTGATGATTTCTAAAATACATTTTATTTATTTTAAGTTAAAAAAATGAAACATTTTTTTTCAGTATTGAAGTGATTAATTAAATGCTATGAATTTTTAATTATAACCTTTTACTCTTCAAAGCTTTGCAAAGAACAAAACATTTTAATCTGAAGATTTGAGTTGAGAATGATTTTGTAGTCGACAATAAAATGCTCTTACTAGTTTTTCCATTTTTAGCAAAAATGTGTAAGGTTTGTTGTGATTGTACACAGTACTTTTTCTGTTCATTAATATTGATTTTATTTTCCAGTTACTTGCATGAATTTTATTTGCTGCTAAGAGAAGGTGGGTGTGTGTGTGGGGGGGGGAAAGTCAGATGATCATTATAGCATCTCATAATGTACAATTCTCTTCTAGTCTTACAATACAAACCATACTGTTTTGCCATTCTTAGACATTACTTGCGATATTTTCTTATATATGTATAGAAAGAATAAATTGTTATGGCTAAAAACTTACTTTGCTGGCATTTTAAACTTCAAATTAACCTTATTCTTTAGGTTAATTTGAGCTTATCTGTTATCTTATCTGTTAGGCTTAATTTAAGCTTATCTGTTGGCAAATTAATTCAAATCTGGAAAGAAAAAAAAATGAAATTTAGTATGTAATTTTTACCAAAAATGTAAATATATATAAAAATTTGGATAAAGTTGCCAATAGGTAGTTTGTCTTTCTTTAAATATTCATGCATATGTTTAAAGTTTAATTGTATGCAGCATACTAGAGCTGGAATCTACTTGCTTCTTGGGGAATCAAATTTCTTTGTTTGGAACTCCCTATAAGTAGGTAGAAAAAAATCTTGATAAGATTCAAACATTATCTCTGGTCTGGAACCAGCTCTTGCTAGGCTTTGTAGAATGATGGCTGGCATTGATCTATTGTTTGTCCATGATCTCTTTGTCTTCCATTAGAGTATATTATGGGAATTGATTATGTTAAAGATTATGCATTTCAAATGGCAAACATTTAACAGAATTATCATTTTTTTTCTCTTTTTTTTTGCCAGTTGGAAATGGGAAGATAATCGTACATCTTGATTTTGCTAAAGGTGCACATGCTTATTCAGTTGCTTATATTGTTTCTTTTTAAATTTGTTGAATTTGTCTAGTTAAAGTTAGTTGTATTTTATTTTTTCTTATTCCTTAATTATTTTTTGAAATTCTTCTTTAGTTTAAAAAAAAGCAAGATCACAAGCATATTAAATCTATATTGTTGCAATGCATTGCTCCATTGCAACTGTATTAAAATCTTTGAAAGTTCCCTGTCTGCAAATTATAAAACTAGCTTCTTAACATCTGATATTTTAGAATTCATTATTTAATAAACCAGAAAAAAGTTTTGAGAACGCTTGAAATGCCATGTTAAAAGTTGCATATAAATCATATTGATAAAATGAGTTGTGATAACTGTTTGCTGTCTTTGGGATTTACACCTTATGCTCAGTTTGTTTATAAAATAATCAATGAAAAGCAGAGTGCTATGATCCAATGAATTACGAAAATTTTGAGTAATGGGTATTAGAAGAATTCATAGCAAATTTATTGTCCAAAAGTGATGTATGTATTAATGATCTTCCATATCACATGAAGGTTGGAAACACAACACCTACAAATTATGAGGGAAAAAAAAGGGGTTGAAAGAAAAAAAAAAGAATCCCTGCAATATGAAAAAGTGGAAAGCAGAACTGTTTTCTATAATACATAAAAACTGTTCTAAAACTTTTAACACTCGGAAGAAATTTCTTTGAGTCATTAGTACAGAAAAGTTCTTTTGTATGTGTTAAGTGTAAGATGTGAGACATTTACATTATAATTTGACATTACCCAAGAAGGAAGACTCTCTATTGTAATTTTTTAAATTGATTTTTAGGGAATTTTTTTTGCAGAGGTGTAAATTTCTACTGGTCAACCAATTCCATTTCTGGAGTTGGTTTGTATTTCTTGTGATAGCATTTAAATCAGGTCTTCCATTTATCAATTATTTTTTATATATATAGTTAATGGTAGGTTCAAATCTAATCTAAACAGATTTTCTTTTTCAAAATATGCAGTTAACTTTTGTACTTAGATTTAAAAAAAATGTTATTAGATATGTTTATAAGAACTTCAGTTTTCTAATAGCAGCAGAAAAAAAAATAAACAAAACAAGATTCTAAAGTTTAGCTGAAATGCATACCAAGGAATGTTTTCCTAGTATTATGAAAATAAATGATGGAAAGAAGGGGGGAATTGCAGTTGATGTTAGATTTAAAAAAAAAATAAGAGACGCTCCCCCACCGACTTAAAATTGCTGTCTTCATAACAGCGGGCTTGTCCATGGCAAGTTCCATAAGAAACAACAACAACAGATTTAAAGAAAACTTATTAATTAGAAACAATACAACATATAAATTTTTCTTGTGAAAGGACGATTTTTTCTGGGTGCATTTGGATTTTCATGAAATATTTTACTGGAATTCCATGCAAGGAAAGTTTATTAAAAATACAAAATGGACAATTGCCTAGAGGTTTTATAACATGTTGAAAGGCACGGGCCTTAAAATATTTTTCGAGTAATTTATTTTATGCTTAATTTTCAAGATGTGCACTTGATCTTATTCAGATAAAAATCAAGTATTGTTTTTATACTAACAATATTCTTAATCACTTCTTCCTATTTGTGTTATTTATTTTTTAATTCTAAAAAAATATACATTGCTTTAAATTTTAAAAAATAGCATAATGGCATCATTTGTTCAATCAATGCTTATTAAACTGCTTATTTACTTTCTGAAAAAAAAAAGAGTTCTTTTCCATTAGAGTTATCTAATTTTATGAATGTGTTTTCTTTGTGGTGTCTATTTTTTTTAACTCGCAGCAAAAAGTGTAGACTCATTAATGAAATGGGAATGCTAATTAGTCTGGAAGTTGATGCAAAAGGCTCTCCCTTATTTTAAAGAAATACTCGTAATATGTGAAAAATATAACCTTTTCAATAATTTGACTTTTTTCTTCTCCTTTGCTTTTCAAGTTTGGAAAAAATAATTTCTTTCCATGCATAAATTTATACATTCACAGAAATTATGCAAGTTCATTTTTAACTATAATTTCAGTTTATTGTTAATCTTTTGTAAAATGTTTGTTTATTAATATGAGTGCATTATTTTTTTACATACAATTTTTGTGTTAAATTTTTATATAATATTGGGAAAAATGTATATTTAATTCTCTACAGACTTTCAAATGTGAGTTAATTTTCTGAAAAAATGTGAGTATTTAATATTTTGGAGAAGCAGAAGGTTCTGAAGAATAGAAATTAATGCCATTGGCATAAATAACAGTTAGAATCTGATTTCTTAACTTTTGCAGGGGGGGGGGGACTTTTAGTAAAGAAAATTGCTGAAATTGAATGTGAAGCTAATGTTTTTCTTTCACAAACTAAACAATCTATAGACTTTCCCTTATTAATTTTTTTTTATAAGTTGCAAAAAGTTATTGATATATATAAAAGAATATTGACAACCAATGAACTAGTCATTCAACTACCAGTTAAATGTTGCCATTTTTTGTTTCATATGAACTTGCGACTCCTAAATACATTATCAGTGTCTATTTACTTTCTCACAATTTCCAAAGTTATTGAAAATAAATCTTTGATGGGCTTTCGTCTTCAAGAAATAGACTGATTTCACCAGTTTCAGTTGTCAAGTTGACAATTTCATTATTTTGAAAAATAATTAACCTTTCAGCAAGCTGTGTCATTACTTGTGGAATATTAGATGTCACGTTTTTATTTTTTTTATTTTAATAGCATTAAATTTGCTTTTTTCCAAGTTTAAAAATTTAAAGAACTAATAATTGTTATATTGTATTGTTAGAGTTTTATTTCTGTGTAAAATTATATAATTTTTAGATTCTTGAAGAATTATTCAGAAGTAGATGGAAAAAATGATAATTTGTTTCATTATTAACAGAATAAAAGAATATTTAAAATCTACATAAAGGTAAATAAAATAAATACATTTTAGAAAATTTGCACTCATTCTTGGATAAAGAATTATTATTTTGTTTAAATAAATTGAAGTATTTTCCCCACATCACATAATATATACCTTATTTGAATTTTAAATTTAAATAAGAGAATTTTTAGATATTAGTATCATCTACAATTAAATATTTAACTACAATTATAACATGCATAAACAATAAAAAAAAATGATAAACAAGACCTTTTGCAAAGAAATGTAATTTGAGTTCATTTACTTACAAAGATTATTAGAATTTTGAAATGTAGATGATAAACTATTGCAAAAGATACTTGAACCAGAATCTTGTGAATTCACTTGTGTATTTAAATGCTTTCAAGGCAAATGAAAAAAAAAATATTATTCATTTCAAATTATGAAATTTTTACTTTTATAACATTTAATTGAGATACTGATTTTTTTTGCATAATAGATTAGAAAATTATTTCAAAAGGACCTACTTTTAAAAGCAAGAATTTTATTGTAAAAAACAGGGCAAAGTGATTTTATGGAAACATACTGAAAATGAAAGAAACAAGAGAGAAAATAAAACAATTGACTGTGAATCGTGAATTAAAAAGCAAACTGTTTAAACTCATACAGACATTCATATTTTTTATTGATAATTTTTATTTTTCAAAAGCAAATCTTTAAAATGTCAAAGATAACCAGCAAGAGTGGGCTTCCAGAAACTTTCTTGAATACTCCCTAATAAATTGGTTAACTCCTCCTCCTAGTTTGAAAATTGTTGGCCTTGGACAAAACCATATGAGTCTCGGGAATATTTAGATTTTTTTTATTCTCAAAATTTGAGACTGGAAATGCGATAGCACAATTAAAGTTTTCCCTCCAACCCTCGTGTGGCGTCTTACTCAAATGTTTTGTGCTTTGTAGTGAAGAGAAGAACTTAGTTTGCATTTTGGTAGTCTCTTTTTTGACCAATTAAAAAATTGATACAAATCTCCAATTTTAATTACAAGATCACATTCAAAGTACTGTTTACTCAAGTCATGCGTATATGCATTTAAATATATAATTCAATAGATAGTCATAGATTCAAAATTTGATACAGATATTTGATTCAGATGAAAAATTGTTTATAAAATTTTATTCTGGCTCTTTTGAGTTTTTTTGGCTGTCATATTTACTTGTATTTGGACAAAAAAAACAGGTAAACTTTCTTTTGTTGAATTTCATCTATCTAACTCAAAGCATTTTTGAGCTATCAGTTCTAAGATATATATATTTTTTAATTTTGGGAATATTTTTTAAACTGATATTTATCTGAAACTTTATCAAATTGATAGGAATTTTGATTACAATATTCTTTATGTATAAGGAAATAAGAAGTGGATTTTTAATTATTCCTACTTTTTGATTTTAAAGAGTAGAATTTATATGGAAGAAATGAGGATGAAGTTCCAAGTACAGAACCAAGTTAAAGGACTTATTAGAGCAGCTTTTAGATGTAAAACTCAATGAAAGACATTATCATTTTTAATTTACCTTGGGTAATGATTCATTTAAATCTTGGTTCACAGAAGGACACAATGCATCTTCACTTACATTATTGACTAATCTTTTTTTATAAATCAGACATTGGCTTAGTCCTAATAAAGGTCGCTTACTTTGGATTACTTCCACAAGACTTCAGTCATTGATTTTAGTTTCAGAATTTCATATGAATTTATATTTCATTTTATAAAACTGGGCACTGAATTTTATTCATCTAATACTTTAACTTTTTATTTATTATGGTCATTTGTACTGTGAAATAAACAGGAGATACCAAAAGGAGACATTTCTTTGAAATTAAAATTACTTACCTGGTTACATTTTGAAGTAATTTTAGTCTATTCTTATTGAAATTTCATTATGTCTACAATGATAAGCTTTCTTTTTCTTGAGATGAAGTTTTGATATATTCTATTCATTGAAAAGGTTAATAGTTTCAGTGAATAAACAAACAACAATAGTAATTGATTATAACTCTTGACTTTAATTTATCTTTTTTCGTAAAAAAAGTATTTCTAAATATGTATGACATCACAATTGCCTATCAATCAACACAAACTTTTCCTTCATTCCATTGTTATGTATTTTTCAGATTAAGTATTATAAAAATTCATATTTAAAGCAGCATCTTTAAAGTACCTTTTGTATTGTTACAAAAATAAATTTTTAAGAATGAAAAATTTTGATTCTTTTTGTTAAAATTTACACTTGTGTTTCCACACTTCAAGTTAGTCACGATTGTTTTTATTCTGCCATTATAAGGATTACATAATTTTTCAATCTTATATCAAATTTAAATTAATAGCTTTTACATGCTGCTGTTTTGTCATCATTAGACATTTAAAAGTTGCAGGTTATGTGTAAAAATGCATTACAAATATGTGCATTTTTATTTATTTACATGTACTTTTTCATCAATATGCAGCCAGTTCAATGTACATTTCTTATAAATTGTTACTTGCATATGTTGCATTATTAATATATGCTACAAATGAATTATTAGTACATAGTACTATTTACCATGTTTGTTTAAAAATGCAACTTAAAAAGATTGAGTGTGGAGCTATAAAAAATTAGTTTCAACACTGATATATATAATTTACATTCTAAGATTCTAATTTGGGTTATTTTTTAAAAAGTATACTTTGAATATGTCTAAAAGAAATTTTATAATTGTTTGAATAAAATTTCTTTTTTTCTTCTTTAATAAGCTTCAGCAGTTAGAAAATGATCTGAAAGAATTGAGAGGTGTACGGGAGGCTACTGTTTTAGAAAGGGAACAAAAGAATGGAAATTGTGATTCAGGACAAAATGTAAAATTGCAAGAAACAAATTTTAATTTGCTTTCGGATTCATTAAAAGAAAATTCTACAATAAATATTTCGGCAGAAACGGAAAAAAGCAACTATGCTGTAAATGGTGAGTTATTTTCTGTTCTTTATTGAGATATTAAATTTTTTTTCTTGCATAATATTTTTGAATGTGTCATTAAATAACAACCAGCTATTTAAATTAAAAAATTAGTTAAGGTAGATCATAAGTTTGATATGCTGTCTGAAGATTGATATTAATAGGATATATATAAGCGCATTTGATTTCTAAGAAAGAAATACTAAGCATTATGCTGTAATTGGCACCGTTGTTAAGTTATATTTTGTTAAACTGACTAAGAACCACATCAGTATTTTCCTTTTTCAATCTCGTGCATGCCACTTTTCCATTAAGGTACCTGGTAGAGTCCATATTAATTGAGAAATGTTTCATATTTCATATCCTAAAATGTAATGTTCATTTATTCCATATTTTGGCTGATGTCGTAATAATTGGGAGTAATCATTTCTTAAAACATATTTTTTCAGTTTCCTAAAAAGAAACTTTGGGTAAATTTCACTTCAGAAGTAAATAAATGCTTTTCTTTTTTTGTTTATTTTGTCTTAGTGAGTATGTATTCCATAATTCATTAAATGTGAGAGATGTTATTTTTTGACTAGATTTTTAAGTAAAATGTTCTTTTTCTGTTTAAAGTTTATTTTCTACTTCTGTTTTTTGTGGAATCTGTTTTTTGATATTATACTGTATATTGAGAATTTTAAATATGTATTTATAAAAAAAAATTATGATTTTTGAGAATATTTATCAAAATTATTTTACCTTTTTACAAATATATGATTGACATATGTACATTTTAACCCTTTCTAGGTCGTGGGAAGTATGCTTCCCACCAAATTTATCAATCTTTGTATAAAATTATGTAGGTTGGCATAAGTTCTGATAAATTTTTTTAGTAAGTCAGAAATTTAGATGCTTCAGTTCTTTATCTCAGACAAAATGATGTGTCTTGATTTGTTACTTAATTATTAATTAATCAAATTAATTAATGAAATTAAATTTATCTAATAAGCTAAATGAATCCCTTTTCTTATTCTAATTTCAAGTCTAAAAATATTTTAACATAATGTGACTAGAAAAAAAACGGCCCTTTTAAAGGGTTAAATGATGAAACCATCTTTCTGGATAATTCGCTAAAGTGAATGATTTTATACATTTTGTTTCGATAAGACTGTATCATTTTAGAAACTTTTTGCCAATTTTATAATTTATTTTTATAAAATGTCATAAAACTTAAATCAAGATAACGGTTTCAGTTTGAGTCTTGAGTCCCACCTATCCAGTGTTAAATTGTGGTTATTTAATCAATATTATTGCCATCTATCTATCTATCTATATATATATATACACACATTAAATTATGGATTTTGAGAGAAAAGTTGATCTTCATGCTAACACATTACTTCTGAGAATAGTTTGATGCATCTTTTAACAACTTCTATATAAAATGGAACTTTTTATAAATCAAACTCATCAGTTTTATAAAAATTGATAAAATCTCATTTGTCAAACTTTTCATCATTAAATAGAATGACATATTACATTCATTCCAATCTATAAGCTCAATGTGACCTTCATTTTTTGAGAGAGTTATTATTTTATTAATGCATTTTAGAATGCATTATTTTAAGGATGGAAGGAAAAGTTTTTACAGATTATGAATCTTGGCTTCTTGCTTTTATTACTCTTTAGTTAATGAGTTCTCAGTTAAATTGTCCTTCATCATAAACAACAATTTATACAAATTTTGTGATCAAATGAAACAGTAGAACATGTTTCATTTAACCACAAAATCAATGATTCCTTTTTAATGTTTTGCTAATATTCTGTTGTTTGAACAACTTTTAAAATATAGCTAGGATCTTATTTTATTAGCTGACATATCTTAACATTTACCTATTAATACCTGTAATGTATTTTAGGGGTCTCTTGGACTCATTTGTAAAACTTGTTTTGATAATAAATAACATTAAGACATGGTTTATGTAGGAAAGTCATAAATGAAGGACCTCTTTCAGCCAAAACAAGCACTTTGCCTAATTTGAATTGCAATATTTAGAAAGCATTATTTGTCTTTACTCGGATCAGTCTTATTTACACCCATTTCATTCAATGCAGTTGTTTCAAAATTTTTAATAAATACTTTTTCATAAATAGTTCCTATAATTTGTTTACCAAATTTTTCAGAAAATAATGATGTTACCATCATCTCTATTCAAACATTCACCTAAATATTTGAATGGTAGCAGATATAGAATTGTTTTTCTACATCCTAGTTTGCACTTGGCTATTTCACCAAAGATTCCATTTACAGTTGTTGAATATATATTGCTTGCCATATTCACTGTGTGTTTTTCTTTCTTATTCTGTGTTCGCTTTCATTATTATTCACTTTTTAAGTTTTTAAAATTATTAATATGGAACACTTTTTTTTCCTTCGAAAATTTCCTCTTGTTATTTAATGAAATTAAAAAAACAAATTAAATCAATCTGCTACAAATTACTGCATATACCAATTTAAAAAAAATGTATATAATATAAAATAAAAGCAGATGTAAAAATCTGACTTTGAAATTAATGCTCAAAGAAATCAAATAATTTTTTTTGAAATTCTAATATTGATAAAAGCATACAATTGAAGTTTTGATGTATTTAAATTTCATCATAACATTAAGAACATTGTTAAAAGTGCCATATACAGAGAAAGGAACCCAGTGTCGACGAAAGTGCCACCTATCGATGGGGGGGAGGATAAGGCGGTGACCAAACTAATGACGAACGAGGCTTAAAAGGTTTGATTGACAAGCCGAATAACACCCAACAAAAAAAGAATTCCTAGTCCCCAGGAGATATTGCTGTTGGAAGAGTGCGACACTCAGAAGGTCAACCGACCCGCCAAACTGGCCCCAATAAAACTTTCCTTTACTCTTTTTCGAAAACCAACACTTGTCTTTGTACATCACAAAAGGGGTTTAGTGGGGTTAATGAGCCCCCAAACTTGTTTGGGAAAGATACTCTTTGAGCTGATTTTGGATTTTCTCTGCTTGCACAGAAAATCGTACCGAGGGCAGCGTGAATGTTAGAAGGACTCTTGGAACATAGAACTCGGCACTGATTAATTATTGAAGTACTTTGATTTTGGGACATTTAATTGCTCTTCATAATTATGTTAATTAATATTAGAGAATCCTGAAATTTAGAAGGAGTAATTGAATAATTTGATATTTATAGTATTTCGTTTGACACAACTTCATTTTTAACAATAATTGCATTCATTAATTTTTCAATCCAGGAGGATCGGGCAAGATCTATGTGCCTATGAAAATGTAAGACCTCGAACTCCTGCCCAAAGATTGGGTTCAATCCTTTCTCTCAATAGTTTTAGTACCTACGGTGAATTTTAATAAAATGTCCCTAAATTTTCTTTAAAATTTTATAAATAAATTATTTATTTAAAAAATATTAAATAAGCTTAAATGAGGAAGGAAACAAACAAAATTAAGCTGAATTTTTCAACTCATGTGACGTATTTGATATGACCTGATGTTTCTGTGTAGCTGGGATGTTCCTTATTTCTGACTTATTTTCGCAAAAAAGAGAATATCATAAATTTTAATAATTGACTCATTTGTACCATATTAATATATATATATATATATATATATATATATAATATATTAGTTATTTTGAAAATAATGTTAGGCTAAATTCTATTAATTAGCTTTTCTAAAGGTGGAATATAACCAACTTAATATGATAATGTGCATAAATTGGAAGAAATAAATAATAAATTAAATTGTAAATTGCATATATTAGATTAAGTGTCTCCTGGTTTTTGAAATTTTTAAACCATTAATTGGATGATTTTTTCTTTTCTTTTGTTTTATTTATTTATTGGATTTTGCCAATATCACCATTCATCCGCTTAGCCAGGATTTCGTATCAGAATTCTGGAATGTTTCAATCTGAAAATTCATCTTGGCTTTGTAATAATTTTTACTTATATATAAAAAAAATATGAAAATAAAAAAAAAGGGTTACAATTTTTAAAAATTAAATCTATTTTCTATAGAATTCTTTTCTTAATATTTCACAATATGTATAATATGGTCACCTGTATTTAACAAAGAAAAGAGTAAAGTGACTGCAAACATTTCTCTAACATCCGGAATAAGTCAAAACTGTTTCGCATTCCTGAAGGCTTATCAGTCATTTTTTTTT
>JAPMOR010007409.1:0-21782 GCA_026543865.1 Argiope aurantia
AAAGTGCGAAGTCACCGCTCCACTTCATGGGAGTGACCTTGACTTTCCGATATTCGCATTTGGCGATGCACTATTCCATAAAGATAATTTTTAATTGCTTGCGACATGACTGTGATTGCATATATTCTGTTTACTTCAGGCGCCATCTATTGGTAGAATAGAGAACTAAACATTTTAAAGAAATGACATATATATTTAATTCTGATTTTTCAGAAAATGGTTTATTCTAATAAAGAAATTAAATAAATAGTTTCGAAAAAATCAAATTTAAGAAATAAGCTGAAATAGATAAATTAATTCAATCACACTTTACTTAAATTAAGTATTAATTACAATTAATTTTATATTTAATGCTAATTACTAATTTTTAATTAATAACATGATTGAAATAACAGATATTTGGAACAAATATTTAAAAATAACAATAGCAAAATTGTTTGTTATTCAAAAAATCGTGGATTATGCATCTCTAGAGATCGACTATTTGTATGTGAACTTTTTTGAGTTCAATCATAGGCTTTCTTTCTCCGTCTAAGTGGTTTGTTGCTTCCTGTATAATGATTGGTTAGAGGATTACGTGTTTATTTACATTACAGATGAAGATAAAAAGGGGAATTTGTATTATTAAATTACTGTTTACCTATATAAGTTTGAGATGAGACATGTAAATGTTTTTTCCCTCATACTTTCAAACATTTAATGCCGTAACAGGCATTTTTAAAAATTATTTTTATATTGTCTATAACATTTTTAGAAATCTTTTGGTGAATATAAACAATAGTAAGTCCAGAATAAGTTATGAATGCTACCGTATTCCTAGCTATCAGAAAGGTTTTAAGAAAACTATTACAATCATATATTAAGTAATAATTAATATTGTGTAGTAATTAAAAATGTCCCATTAAATGTGTGCCTATTTTAAATAGTTATTTAATTTATGGACTTTTTTTACGAATAATTCACTCTAATTAATTATCTTAACTTCCTTTTGACCAACACTCATTTTTTTATGCATTTTTATTTTATTTCGATTAATGTTCATCTGACTTTAGTGTTGAGTTTAGATATTCATTAATAATAGTTTAATTTATAATCAATAAATGATTTTTATTAATGCTAACAAAAAGAAATAGTGAAATTTTGTTTTTAATAATTTTTAAAGGATTTTTAATTTTGAAATTGTTAAAACCGAAAAGAAATTCAGTGAACAAAAAGAGAAAATAATTGCTGTAACTTCAAAATATCCAAATTCTCATGAAATAAATATTGGCCAGTAGAATATAGTAATAGTAGTTCCTGTTTCATATCATTCATTAAAAAAATTAGCTAAAATTTACATAAACATCCAGCAGTGTTTAATGGATTTGTTACTTTTCAATTTTTCTTCATAATGAAGTTAGTGCGTGCTCTATAGGACAATAATTATTATTAAACTGAATTTTTTAAAAAAGGGACTATTTTTCATAAAATTCAGTTAACAGTACATTCATATATCAAGTGTTTAATTTTTCCTCAGTATTTTGAAGTTATTTTAACAATAATTTTCTGATAGAAGAAATTATTTCTGAATATTATATTTATTTTTAGTATTGTTATATAATAATTTTTTTATTATAATAGAAGTTACTGAAATATGTCAGTTGTATTAAAAATAATGCTTTTATAAGTTATCTTGCTAAATAATCATTTGAACAATTATCAAAAAAGAAACTAAATACTATCCATAAAAGAAAATTACAACATGTTTGAAAGCAACATCACAATAATTATGATTTTTGTAAAATACTGCTTGCAGTATTAAATCAAAATAGAAATAAACTTTGCTCTTTCTCTTTGTTTCTTTTATTATTTCCTATATGTAGATTAATAAAATTACTGTATAAATTTATTTTTTTATCAGCTCAAATAAAGTGTTTGTACTATAATAATTAATAGTATTCTATATAGATATCCTGTTCTTTCTTCTAGTGACTAATGTTCTGCAGAATTCTAGTGACTAATTTTCTGTAGAATTCTTTCTTCTAGTGACTAATTTTTTAAATTCTATAGAATTCATTTTAAGACATTTTTTTTTCTAGTTAAATTAGCTGATAATCAATGTTGTCTTGAAAAAACATTCAATATTGATATAAATTTTCTATATTTATGCTCGTTTTATAAATAATTAATATGTGTATGTGCAAAAACATTTGTATCATAAATTACACTAATAAACTAACCTGAACTCTTCAAATATCCAGATAATGCTCTGGACAAATTTTAAACAAATAATATTTCCAGGTAAATTTCTTGTAGAAACTCTTAACAATTCTATATTGGTATAATTTTAAACAGAATCATTGGTCCTCTTAATTCAAATAAAGCTCTTTGAGGTTACAGCTTATGTATTAACATCATTTTTAATAAATAATAATAACTTTTTAATAAATATATAATAACTTTTTCGTATATAAAAGATGAGATTATAATATCAATAAATCATATCAAAGTCATTTCTCAGAAGAATCAGTGGTATTCCTTAAATCAGGTATTATAGTATTTTCACATTGGTACTAAAAAAAATAATCATATTATGACAAAGAAATCAATAACTTCTTTCATAATATAACATTCAGAATATTTGGAATTCTAAAATATAACAGTTTTTGTTAAAATGATGATTGTCAATGCTTTTTTTTAATTATTGATATAAAAATATTTTATACAAATGGGATTTTTTCCATCCATTTTTTTCCTCCTCAAGGGAGTATATAAGAAATTGTGTATGACAATCTATAGTAAATTTTAGACTTATCTATATTATTGTCATTCAAAAAGATGAGAAATTACATTACTAGGAAATACTTAACTTAGGGAAAAACTTCCTATTGAAATTTCCAGCTTCCTAACTTTAAAAAGCTATTGATATTTTAGTTTATCAATATGAATTATTTTTTTAAGTAGAATTGTTTGAAGCAAACGGTTATATAGATATAAAATGTATATTTTTTTAAAAAAAATGATAATTTTTAAAAACAGTTTTATAAAAAATATTTATGTACTTAAATATTGAAACTTTTTTTGTAGTAATAAAATAATAAAATAACTTTTGTACTAATAAAATAACATAGTAATAAAATAACTTTAAAACTTATATATTAATAATATAGCTTTATAAATTAAATCCCCCCATAAAATATCCTTCCTTCTTCTATGTCAGGGAGTTTATAAAACAATGAAAACAGTTTGAACTTCAGAACAACAATGTAATCTATTGTTGGAAATTAGACAAAATTTCAAAGCTTGGTGCCTAATAAATTTGCAGGTTTAGCCAAAATATTGTGTATACTTGAAATTTCTTGAATTAGTTTCTAATAAATCAAACAATTACATTTCTGTCTTCTCTTGCGAATAAAATAGAATACACAGATAAGCATGTCAATAACTGATTTTTTTTTTTACAGATATTTGTAGGGAGGAGTATTAACAGTCTTAATTCAAAATTAAGAGCAATATTACTCTATGATGTATCTGAATAATTTACTGGTATATCCATTCAAGAAGATCTATCACAATTATGATGAAAGCAAATAACTGCTATCACAGATGAACAGATTGTCTAGTCTGCCATAGCTCTGGCTGATTTTCTTTTGTCTCTATAACAAATTTTCCAGTTTCTTATCTAGTATTCCCAAGCTGAACAATATTAAACATAAATACATGTATCAATTTTTGCAGAAAACATGAGATATTTAGAAAACATAGATACAATCCCAGGAGAAACACAAATAAAATGATATAATAATAGAAAACATGAAAACTGAATATGTGGTTCAAAATTTAAAGACAGCAGAAAAATTTTTAATATAATTATAATAAATCAAGTAACTATTATATATTATATTTTGTTGAATTTAAAAGCGTTTTGCATAATAAATTTATTTTAAAAGATTGAAGAAAACAAAACAATAAATATTGCTCTTTATAAATATTACACAATATCATGTATAAATAGTTACAGGGGAAAAAGTGCATTATTACTGCTGAAGAAAATACAAATAGAACAAGAAAACTTAACAATAGAATATTTTTTATTATTTATTAATCATTAGAAAACAAGCTGATGACAATACATTATGCTTGATAAAGCAAGAGCAAATAATACACACTAAAAATCTTTAAAAAAAAGGGGATAAAATAAAAACAAAAATGATAAATACTGTTTTTTATATCTTTCAATATTATGCAAAAGTAAAATTAGGATTTATTAAAAAGACATAATTACTATTTAAATTAATGTAAAAGCAAATAGATTCATCAAAAGTTTGAGTCGGAGCTATTTTAAAGATTCATAAATAACTCAGTTAGCAAATATAGTTGATTGATAATACTGATTCTAAAATGTACTTATGTAAAATAAGCAGCAGTAAATTAGATATTTCCTATTGTGCTTACTTTGTGTTTCTAATAACTTACTTTAAACTTTATTCATTTTAGAAAATTTAGTAACAAATTGTTATAAAAAATCATGCCATGTACATTATACAGCAAAAAAAAAAAAAAAAATGTTCAAAACTGATTATAACTCTTAATCTTATTTATTACACACATGTGATAAATATGTTAAACAGTCATATTTAACATACATTTGCCATAAATCTTTCGTCTTGAGAACTACTGCAAATTTTCATATACCTCACTTTGCTTTTATCCCATTCACAGGATATTACTTTATATACATTATAACTTTTACAAATGGATACTCGCAATTCTCATTATATATGTGTTCACTTCAATCATACTTCTTCTTTCAAGCATTTTCCTGTTCGGCAGAAGACATTAACATGAACTCATGTTTAGCAGAATCGTTTTTTCAAAATGAAATTTTTCAAGTTTTTTATTCACATTTTTACTATAACACACAGGCCTATATATGTCATAAACAATCTTTCTGACTAACTTAAATTTATTATTCATTAAAGTATAAGATGTACTGTCTTTTTAAATAAGTTCCAAACAATTTTAAGATGAAATAAATTATAACTTTAGCATAAAACTGCATATTACATAAAAGTATTAATTTACTTAATAATTATTGAGTAAATTGTACATACAATTGACAAATATAGTCAAATTTTATTTATGAAATAATTTATTAGAAGGTGATTTTTGGTGGTTAATTTTTAGCATGCAGTTGATACAAAAATATCTAATTACAAATGAGGTTCTTCTTGAAACATGATTTTTTGAAATTCCTACTTATTAAATAAATCAAAGAAGATGACAGATACACTGATTTGATTATGATTGCTAAGAATTGAGAGAATATCCATTTAGAATTGAATAAAAAAATGTTCATAACAATTGCAGTTTAATAATGACATTTGGTCCAATAGTTTAACACTATCTAAATGGGGGAGGGGGGAGAGAATATATGCTGAGGTTATTGAATTGATTTTAAAATAAATACATAAAAAAACTTACTTGTATATAAATTTTTTTTTATATATTTTTGCATATATTTCATAACAAAGAATTGCATTGATAGTTGATCTTGTCTCTCATTGCTTCTTACACCATTATTACACTGAAATATGTATAACAATTTGATATTTTCAAAGTCCTCCCCCCCCCCCCGCCTTTTTTTTTTAATTCAGTCTACCTATTTTGAGTTGAGTATGTAAATTTTGATATTTTAACAAAACGTTAAGACTTATTAACATACCAATTATGTAAAAGTCGTAAATTATAAATGCAAATGTTTAATTTCTCCTAATGAAAGTAAGCATAAAAATGAATTCAAAAGAATAAAGAATTTAAAGCAAAAGAAAGAAATCTGAATATCTGCACAATCTGACTGAAAAAAGAGGGTAAATGTAACTATGAAGTTAACACAATTAAAATGAATTAAAGAAAGTGTAGGTGATTGATGAAAGTGACAAACATTTCTGAAGATAGAATCTTGTAAGAGAACGTACTTTGCAGGCTCTGAACGTGAATTCAGTCCCGACTACAGAGATACCAAGAAAATCTATCCTTAGTTAACAAAAAGATAAAACAAACGCAATTAGTTTTCCTTTTTAAAATAAAAAGGCAATATTTTGATACATATTTAATATAAAGAATCTGCTATCATGAGTAAACAAACAAAAAATAAATAAAATGTATGTAATAAATATTCGCCTTAAATATAACAATGAAAGACATTCTTTTAATACTCATCCATTATCCTGAATGTATAAGCACTTGTTCAGAAAGTATTGGTGTGTAGCTTAACATGCATTGCCAAATTTACTTTAAATTAAAGTATTAAAACATTTCTAATTAATGAAAACTGCCAGCCATGTAGATAACAAAAATAAATTTTAATTACAAATTAAATTAACAAATATAGCTCAAGATACATTGGCCGTATATCTATCGACCAGCACGAGGCAGAAGTTCGGAGCAAGCCGGCGAAGCCAGGAAGTGAGTCACTGGTTTTCGTTGGAGAGCAAAGTTCATCTCCATAGGTATGAGTGATGCTTATCGCCAGCTGGCGAAACAAACAGTCATTTATCGCCTGTTTGGCCGCTGCACACTCCCCCCGCAGTCTCATTGGAAATGGACATAACGACGTGGGGGTCGAACTTATCGTCCTGTGCGAGTTGTTTGCCTTGCTGGAACGAGGATGGATGTCTCAGCTGAAACTGTCTTGGTACACTTAGTAGTGGAACTTGCTTCTTGCTTGGCTGGTGGTATACTTGCACACTCAGGAGGAATTATAAAAGCAGGTTTCAGACGGTCTATGGAAATGGTATGGGAAGTTCCCTTGATCTCGAGATCAAAAGTTTTCTGTCGCCTGAAAAGAACTTTGTACGGTCCATCATATGGTGCTTGTACGGGTTTACGCACACCGTCATGTCTCACAAATACTTGTGAACACACGTTGAGGTGAGGATGCACAAAGATTGTTCTTTGTCCATGACAGGATGTTAGAACTGGTCTCATCGTTGCAAAATGGCGTTTTAAGTCCACCACGAGCTGCTTGAGTGATGCGTCTCCAGGTGTTGGATCGAAAAATTCACCCTGTAGTCGCAGAGATTTGCCGTATACCAGCTCAGCAGTCGTCGATTAATTACAACTCTTTGAAGACGGACCGGAATCCTAGTAACAAGGTGGGCAGTGCTGCAGATCACTGATCCGTGTTGTAGGCTTTCAAAGCTGCTTTTAACGGACCGTGGAACTCTTCGATCAGGCCATTGGCCTGAGGATGATAAGGAGAAGATCTGATCCTTTTAATTCCTAGTAGCTGAGAGAGAGCACGGAATAAATCACTCTCAAACTGTCTGCCTTGGTCAGTAGTAATTCTTACAGGACAACCAAATCTGGCTATCCAGTGCTTAAAAAAATTTTGTGCTACTGTCTGTGTTGTCATGTCTGGAATTGGTACGGCTTCTGGCCATCTGGTGAATCTATCTATCATTGTTAAACAGTAATAGTTTCCTTGAGAAGGAGGTAGAGGGCCTACAAGGTCCAGGTGTACATGATCGATGATCGAACCTCTGTGATGGGTCTACAAATTTTCCTACTGGGGTCTTAGTATGGCGAATTACCTTCGATTTTTGACACGGGGTGCAATGCTTAGCCCAATTGTTACAGTCTTTTCGAATGGAAGGCCAAATAAAACGCGATCGAATTAATTTTGAAGTGCTGCGAATGCTAGGATGAGATAAATTATGTAGCGATGCAAAAATTTGCTGACGAAATAATTCAGGGATATAAGGTCGAGCTGTACCTGTTGATACATCACAATAAATGGGCGTTTCGCAATTTGGAAAAGCAATTCTTTTAAATTGTAATGTTTCAGAATTATCGATTAAATTTTTTAATTCAGAATCAATTTGTTGCGCTTGTGCAATTTCGTTATAATCTATGGGATTTGGCATGTTTATAGCGTTTATCCTCGAACGTGCATCTGAAAATATATTCTCAGAGCCCTTTATGTGGTGAATATCGGTGGTAAATTGGGATATAAAATCTAATTGTCTTGCCTGCCTGGAAGAGCATTTGTGCAAGCGTTGCTGGAAAGCGTAAGTTAACGGCTTATGATCCGTAAACAAAGAGAAATTTCTAGTTTCAAGCATATGCCTAAAGTGTTTGATGGCAGCATAAGCTGCTAATAACTCTCTGTCGTAAGCGCTATAGTTTCTTTCTGCTGGGGAGAGTTTCCGAGAAAAGAATGCGAGAGGTTGTAATTCTTCATCTACTAATTGAGACAATGTCCCTCCGATTGCAAAGTCTGAAGCGTCGACTTGTAATCAATGTAAAATCAATGTGGCATCTGGTTTTGGATGTGCCAATAAAACAGCATTTGCGATTAATTTTTTACAATTTTGGAATTCTTCTTCCGTTTTATCTGACCAGTCCAATTTTGTTTTATCATTCTTTTTCGCTCCTTTTAAATATGAAGTTAAATGTACCTGATGTTTTGCTATGTTCGGTAAAAATCTACGGAAGAAATTTAAAAAACCTAAAAATCTTTGTAGATCCTTAGCTGTTTTTGGTTGTGGATACTTGAGAATCGGTTCAACTTTATGGGGTAAAGGTTTAGTTCGCGAACTAGTAATTAAATGACCTAAGAAAGAAATTTCTGAGATGCCAAATATGCATTTTGAAACATTTATGGTTAGTCCATATGTGTTTAATCTCTCCAGTACGATTCGTAAATGAGCTTGATGCTCTACTTGGCTGGAATTAAATATCAAAATATCATCCAAATAGACATAGCAAAATTTAATATCCCCTAAAATTTCATTCATGAATCGCTGAAAAGTTTGTGCTGCCCCACATAGTCAAAATTTAAGAATGAGAACTCAAACAGTCCAAATGGTACGCAAACTGCGGTTTTTTGTATATGATCCGGATGCACTGGTATGTGAAAATAAGCGCGGACTATATCAAGTTTCGAAAAAATATTTTTTCCATGGAGTGCATTGGAAAAATCCTGGAATTGAGGTATGGGGTACCGGTCCGGTACAGTACAGGCATTCAATCTTCTATAGTCACCCACAGGGCGAATACTGCCTGAGCTTTTTGTAACGACATGAAGGGGAGATGACCAAGGTGATTTTGATGGCCGGCATATGCCTTGATCCATCATGAACTGAAACTCTTTTTTGACGGCGTCATACATTTCTGGATTTAGCCTTCTAGGTTTACTATGGAAAGGCGGGCCGGTCGTTTCAATAAAATGCACCGTATTATGTTTAACAGGTTTTACCCCAAATGTTAATTTTGTTAATTCTGGGAATTCTTCCAAAATTTTATGGTATAGTGATTCACCCGAAATAAGTTTTAGAGACGCATAATCTGTTGATTTTGAAATTATTCCGGATTGGGTAAATTTAGTAACATTATCAATAAGTTTGCGCCCTTTGAGATCTATTAATAGATCAAAGGTTTGTAAAAAATCCGCCCCTATTATTGGAACAGGCACATTAGCAATTAAAAATTTCCATGGGAAATTTCGCCTGAGACCTAAGTCCACGTTTAATAATTTAGATCCATAAGTATAAATTTTGGAGTTGTTAGCTGCAAAAAGTTGCACGGAATCAGGTTTTAGATTTTTTTGGTTTTTGTTGAGCGGTATGCACGCAACATCAGAGCCAGAATCTATCAAAAATTTGAAATGAGATCTCTTATCAAAAACATGCAAACGATACGATTGCGCGGCTGCCGCCGATGTAGGTTGATCGACAGCCGCTATTGCGAGTTTTCCTGATCCGCGTTAGTTGAGTACGAACACGGCGATACGCACTTCAGTGCCTTTTCTCCGAAACGCGAATGATAATAACAGAATTTTCTCCCACGATCACCGGACCGCCAGCGAGAAAAACTGCGCTGTCTGTTTTTCCGATGGAACGAGCCTCTGCTTCTGTCGCGGGAAAGCCGTTGTACCTGCTTACTTAAAGTGGCTATTTCGCTTCGGAGTGCAGTAAACTCATCCAGAGTGGAAGCTTTCCACATGGCAGTACTTTCCGCGCCTCGGCTGACAGCAAAGACGCTGTTTTCTGTTGAGGAAATACGGACCTCAGCAATTTTGTCGGCCATGTTGACCAAATTGTCCAGGAGTTCAGAACTTATTGATAAAATTGCCTGCATTTGTGACGGCAGTCTTTGTAGCCATAAAGTTTTGAGAAAATCGTCTTTTATGCCTGTGCCACCACCGAGTTCGCGCATCTTTCGGAGTAACTTTGACGGTTTATCGGCGCCTAAATGTAGTTCAGAAAGCAGTCGACGGATCTGTTCATTTTCCGAAGCGGAAAATTCGGCTGTAAGTCGAGCCTTTAACGCATCATATTTGTTGGTGTCGGGGGGGTGCGAGTAAAATATCAGCTACCGCTGATAAAGTTTCCGGATCAATAGACGAAATCAAATGATTGTATTTTGTAAAATCATTAGTTATTTTAGCTAGAGCAAAATTGCTTTCCACTTGGATGAACCACAATTTTATATTGTTCCTCCACAGCGGCGGTATTTTCACCGAAAGATGGGACACCTGCGACTCTGTCGGAGTGTCAGAATTGACAGTTTCGTTTTCTGTATTAAGCATTTTTGGTTACTCGATGTGGAAAATGATAATTTTTATAATAATTACGAGTATTAGAAAAAGTTATGATTATTTAAATATACGTTTTTTTAAAAAAAAATTAGGAGTTAAGAATCATAATAATAAACATGGTAGCCAAAACGAAAGTAATAAGAAATTAATACTTCGAATACAAAAAAATAACATGAAAAATAATACTGAATATAAATAATACGATTTCTTCGCCAAAATAATGGGGAAATGAAATACTGACCAATCACAGAGAAATGAAAAGAAAATTCGAATACATACTTGGTCCTTGATGTATTACTTCTCGGCACAATTATCCAAAATAATCCATAATGGGTGGTATGTATGAAAAATAATTGAAGAGCTCAATTACTAAAAACTGATTTGAGCATATTTTAGAAATTTCGAGGCTGGACTTCGCAAGTTTTAGAAAAGTAAAAAAGAAATTCCCGGGTCACCAGTTTGGTGCGTAGCTTAACACGCATTGTCAAATTTACTTTAAATTAAAGTATTAAAACATTTCTAATTAATGAAAACTGCCAGCCATGAAGATAACAAAAATAAATTTTAATTACAAATTAAATTAACAAATATAGCTCATGATACATTGGCCGTATATCCATCGACCAGCACGAGGCAGAAGTTCGGAGCAAGCCGGCGAAGCCAGGAAGTGAGTCACTGGTTTTCGTTGGAGAGCAAAGTTCATCTCCATAGGTGTGAGTGATGCTTATTGCCAGCAAACAAACAGTCATTTATCGCCTGTTTGGCTTCTGCAGTATATTTAGGGTCATTATAAACTCAGCCAAAAGTTTTGAGTGGGATTTTTTTTAAAAAAACGGAATATATTGATACTTTAGAGGATTTATTATATTAAAAAAACGGAATATACTGATATTTTAGAGGATTTATTTATTTTACAGAGTTGAAACCTACGTTTAACATATAATCTCGGAAGTGTAAACAAGCAATAAGCGTTGGAATCACAATGTCAACCTTTAGGAGTCCAATCACAGCGAAGCTCACTTGAACCATAATAATGCTTTTGTAAAATATACTCCGATTGTATTGTACTCATTTAGGTTGACATGGTCTGGCCGATCTCTAGAAAGTGTCACTTTCAAATTATTTATCTGGGTATGTCGGAATGGGGACAGATGATTTTGATAATACAAAGTGAACGATAACATTAGCATCTATAAGAAGCATCTATATTAAGATGAATTTATATTTCAACATTTTCATTTTTTTTTCAAGTATTCTTGTTTGAATAACAGCAGAATTTTACATAATAACACCTGTAGTCCATCTGGCTGAGTACCTTCAAAGAAACGAGATTAATGGCCGTATTCACCAGACCGGTTGCTAAACAGCCGATCGTTCAATCAATGATCATTGAATAGTCATGAAAGGCCGATTATCGGTAATATGCGCAAAAGTTAGTTTTACGAGTAAGTATCAAGATAACAGGCGGCTCTGATGTAGCCAGCTTTTCCTGCGATTTCGTACCGGTAGTGGATCTTCATCGGTCCAAATATGTCACATTATTATCACCTGAAAGTTGGAGTCTTACCATGTTTTTGTTATTGTCGCGTGCTATCTCCCCCCTCCCCCGTTCTTTGATTCCGTTGACAAGAAGAAAAAAAATTCCATTTTCAATACATTAATTGCACTAATATCTAGTGACAATCCCACAGAAATGCTTGCATGACATCAACTAGGCCTTTTTTCTTGGCGGGGGGGGGGATAGTTTCTCTGACTTGATTTCTTAAGCAGGTAGACTGTAGATTTTCGTAGCAATTTGTGTGTTTTTTAATATTATATCAAGTTTCTTAAGGAAATTAAAATATGACCTCACTATTTAATTTCTGTAGGAAAAGTATTTTATTAATTTAAAGCAAACTGTGCCCTTTCTTAAGCAGAATATCCAACATTGTTATACATAATTAATTATATTAAACAATGCAAAGAAGAAGTTGCAATTGTAAAATGTATAATTTAAAATGGTTCAAAACTGTATTAAAAATGAGACAATTTTTATGAAAACCAATATCTACTTAACTGAACTTATCTTAAATCAATATCTACTTAAACAAAACAAATAATCATATGTATCAGTTTAAATGATAATAGTGTTGAAATTTACTGCACAAGAGATAGAGCTTATTAGTATCTCATATCTCAAACTTTTGAAATTTATTTGAATGTCTAAACAGTTAACTTGAAAATATATAGTTCTGATAAATTTGAATAAGAGTGATATTAATTATGGTTATTTTAGAGTTGATATGTTTATATCAAATATATGCATGCTTCATGAATAGTATACAATCAGATTTTTATGAAGCTGCAGTACAAAGAGTGAAAAATAAAATCAAGAATTTATGAAATTTTATTCACCCAATACCAATATAAAATTTTCTATATAAGACCTATATTTCACTTGACTCCCTGTTGAAGGTATTTGATGTTTTGGATTGAATAAAATAAAAATGCATTCCATTATAAATAAACAATGAATTATGATAGCTGAAACTAACTAGAAAATGATATATGTTATTTTATTTAAATCTTCTCTATTATTATCAAAAAAGTAAATTTATTCAATTTCTTTGAATGCAAATAATACACATTATATATATATAAAGATATCTCCAAATCTAAATTAAATCCTAATTAATTTCTTAATTTAACCCATATTAACTTAATTCTAAAATGTTCTCTTATTTCCTGATCCAATTCCACTTTTTTTTTATTTAATTAATGCTACAAGCTCTGTAAAACTGCTTTAATCGGCACTTCCCACACGTTCCAAGTGAAGGGATAAAAATTTGTCATGGTAAGCAAATTCTTTTAAAAGATACCTATATTTCCTTTTCCTAAGGCTACACGCGTTAAAGAATCCCTATCAGAATATCACTTTATAAAATCACAAATGGATTTTTTTTTTTTTTTTTTTGCATTTGTATGGCCATGTGAACGGATGTCAGTTTCGTTCTCACCTCTTGTACATAAATTATGCCTCCCAAAATGGAATAAATCGGAAGTTTTAAAATTTCAAAACGTCTCTCTCTTCGGCCATGCAATTGCTTAAAAAATATGTGTTTATATATATATGAACGTTAAAACCTGTTTCATAACATTATCAAAAAGTCGTGTTTCATATTTGTTCATCCTCACGACCTTGTATATTTTTCATTAATCATTATTTCATAATAAATTTTACATCTTCCAAACTATTAAGTAAACTAATTTTCTTGGTTTTACTAACAAATTCTTAGAATAATTAGAAAATATTTTAGTTTAGAAAGTTTTGTGCACTTAACAATATATTAGAAACTTGCATTTAGAATATTGGAGGAAGAGAAATCTTGTTTGCAAATCAAACCAACTTTTATGACAGCAAATTGTTTTGACAAAAACTATCTCAATTTTTTTTCTCCTGTCAGTTTTCCAATATCATTTTCATTTATTTCTTTCAAATGGAGACATTCAATTTCATATGACTGCAGAAATAAAACAATTATATTTCAAATCCTGTTACTTCATGAATGTGTTTGTGAAATATTTATTTTCTGACTTTTAATTTAAGTTACTGTTAATTAATATAGGGAATTTTTTAAATTGTCTGTTGTTGAAAACTTTTGCTCATGCATTTGTATTGTTGTAACTAAACTCTATGAAATTTATTACTTTCTTTTAAAAAAGTAATATGCAATTAAAAAATATAAAACATGCATTTGTTAAATTTCATAATGAGATACTAACTTTCCATATTTTTTGACAAATTTTGAAACACATATTTGTACACTTAAAATTATGAATCAAATTCTGATCCCAATTATTAAGTCCAGAGAGACAATAAATGATCATAGTTCGATTCCATAGAATAGCTATGAAAATTTAGATTATACGAGTACAATTTCTATCTGATTTTTTTAAATCCCAATGCAAATATGTTTGCAATTCAGCTTTATAAAAAATAAATTTGCCAAAGAATATTGATTAAAAAATATACAATTAAGCATACTGACAAAATTACCACATAAAATTTAATTTTTACTACATTTTTCCTACCCTAATACATATCAAAATATTTTGTTAATGGTTCACATCTAATGAAAATACAACATTGGTAAATGAAGGGTTTAAAATATCAATATAAGCTAAAAATAAAAGTCCTTAGTACTGTAAAAAATAACCATTTTAAAAACAATAGTAAATAGATAGTGATGTACTTGGATATTTATTTGTAATGAGTTTATTTTTCAATTTATTATATAAAATGCCTATATTTGTATGTAATTTGATATTCTTATATACACTGAGCCTGAAAATGAGATAAGGAAAAAATAAGCAGCTATACAATTTTGATTTTATGAAAAATTTTACAAAATTAAAAAGAAAAAACTATGCAACTATGTATATAGAATTTAATTTAAATATTAATTCGCTTAGTTTACAAAGATTAAATGAATAATAATGTATTTGCTGATTTTTGTAAAGAAATGAATCATTTGAACTAAATTTAAAAAAAAAGAAAATGTTAAGTTTGATTTTAAAATAATACAGACCTGATGATGAAAACTAAAATTAAAGAATTGTACATAATTCTTTTTGGGTTCTTAGGTTATGGTTTACATATTAATCTGAAAAATGCAAGTCTCACAATCAACAGTCTATACTTTGAATTTCAGATGACTTACATGAATTAACTTTTCCTACGATATCTTTTTTACTTGTAACTGTTTGCACACTTTCTTGAGTTGTATTTTTATCTTTTTAGTTCAACAAATTTGAATTTTTCTTTCTTTGAATTTGTCTCCTCATCCCACGGTAAAGGTTTTTAATTATGTGATCTGAATTCGAGCAGAGCTGCTTTATCAGATCTCAGACTTATTCCTTTTCTTTTGCATATTCAAATTTTTATAATAAGCATATTTTTAATTTATAATAAGCATATTATTATTTGCATAGTAAATAATAAGCATATTATTATTTGTATAATAAATAATAAGCATATTTTTTTTCCTCTGAAGCAACAATCAAAAAGTCAAATTAATTCCCACAACAAAGAGTATAAGGAATACGATATATTTAATATATGCTGAAACAGTACACAAAAGTAATATGTCACAGAAAAAAGCTTTGTTAAAATATCCATGTAGCACCAAAGTTGAAAATAAAAAATTCCTACAATTTTATAAGAACAAGAAATGAAAAATGCATAATAAAGCTGATACAGAAATTGGTTTGCTATAAAATTACCTATATAATTTTTTAAAACACTAATCAATAAAATGCACTATGATGTAACATGATATTTAATTCAAAGAACTTATTCATTAATGTCAGAAAAATTGTAATTAGGGGTAGCCATGGAAACAGATCATATTGGAAAGTTTTTATAGTACAAAAATCAATCCTGTAAGCCCGTCACCAGAGAAATTTATTTACAAAATTTGCTATTGATAAATTAAAAATTATACTGAAAGCAATATAATTATTTAATAAATTTTATAGCTGAAGTATACAATATACAAAATAATATTTTTTAAAGTTTTGAATAAACACATAACTTCATGTTTTGTTCATATATAGCAATTGATGATTTGTTTTAATATAACTACACTACTTTATAACACATACATAATTCAAAAATATCAAATTCTACCTTTGTGATAGATAATTAGATTAATTTTAAATAAAACCCAACAGCATAATTTTGTAGAATTGAACAAGACTTTCAAACATTTTTATGGACCAATTTTACTTAAAAATTTTTTTTACTATAATTGACAATATACTGGATTTCCCTTCAAAGCAAGAAAATCCAAACATTGTAAATATAATTTAATATTTTTCTTGTAATGAACAAAAATGATCAATTTCAGCTTAAATATAGGAAAACAATGATATTAGATTCTTTATTATTCTAAATAATACTAACTTCTCCATCTCTAAATCATCACAAGTCGAGAACTACGTCCGAA
This sequence comes from Argiope aurantia, assembly GCA_026543865.1. Lineage (NCBI taxonomy): Eukaryota > Metazoa > Arthropoda > Arachnida > Araneae > Araneidae > Argiope > Argiope aurantia. The sequence continues at coordinate 16,570 of JAPMOR010007409.1, forward strand.
AAACAGTTGATCAGAATGTGATCATCTGTTGTCGGATGATCAAAAAATGGCGCAAAACAACAAGAGAAATTTGACAACCGGTTTGGCCTGGAGAATACCGATTTGATCGCTGAGCCGTGAATAATCATCAGCTGATATTTAACTACGGTTGGTGAATACGGCCGTAAATGTTATACATTTGACTATATATATTGCAAATAGTAACAAAATTTTTACACAATAAATATTAACAGTACTAAATAATAGTAAATTAACTATCTCAAAAATTTCTATAAAATTACATTCATCTATAGTATTAAAATTTTTTATCGCTTATTTCATAGATATTTGTTTCATAATTAATATATAAATGTTATAATTACACAAATACCTAAAAAATAATTAAAAATATAAAAATTATATTAAAAATTACATTATAAAAAATTATATTAAATATAATTATACAATAAAATATGCTTGTACAGTGGGCTGCACTAAATCCAACTAGGTTCTCCAATTTTGTTTTTAGGCAATGACAATTAGGTGTTTCATTAAAATAATTTAAACGTGGCAGCCATTACTAATGAATAAAAGGTAACATACCATTAAAAAATATTAGTTTCCTAAGATGAATAACTACATTATGGAACATTTTCTGTAAGAAATACTTTAAAAGTCTATGAATATATCACTACAAAAAAGCAGAGAAAACGCTCTTTGAAGGAACAATAAATAGTGTAATAAATATGTAATCTACAGTTGTAGGAAAATCTACTCGATTGTGAGATCGCGAAATGAAGAAATGAACTGAAAATATACAACTGTGGTTGTTTTGTTTTGTTTTTTTACTGTATCAATATTTTATTTTTCCTGTTTTCTCATCCCATTTCAATCAATCAATCTTTCTTGTTCTGGAGCATATGTTGGAAAACAAACCTTCATCCATTAATCTTTGCTTCATTTTAAAATATTTTTTTCTCGGTAAATTTAAGATAGAATGAATTCACAAATTCAATATTTGCAAAAGTTTTGACTGCTTGCTTTTGATATTAAGACTGGGGGGTCTCTCTTTTTCAAAATTTGTTTTTCTAAAGATAGTTTCATTAGACTCTAGAAAGATATTTCTTCTAAGTAATGTTTCTACAACATTTTCAACATGTTTTTTCTTTGTGATTCTTCAAAAGAAATTTCAAATTGAAAGTGTTTTAATTTGACACAAACATGCATGATAAATGTTAGTATACTTAGTTTTTACTTTGTTATTAAAAATCTGCTTCATATTTATATAAATACCATATAAATCTTGACTCAATCTGATGTATGTGAACAGTTAATCTAAATTTTACAAAATTTAACTTCAGAATGAAGTTTGACATGCATGTATATTTTCAAACATTGACTCATTTTTTTTAAATAAACATAAGTGTTTTTTTTTTTTTTTTTTTGTAGAATTATTGTAAAAACTATTTACACGTAATTGCTACCTCTCTTTCTGGCCATCAAAAATTATTTACAATGTTTTCCCAACAGTGCTGTAATAAGACTAATTGGGGACCGAGGTATAATATAATTTTTTTTCACTCCATGGTCATCATCAGTGATTTAATAATTATAAAACGTGAATGTGCAATTCCCTTATATTTTCACCTCTTAATGATAGTTCATTTAAAAAATGATATAAGCACATTAAAGTGTAATTCATGTTTCACATCTACATTGCACTTCATTATCCTGTTGTACCACCACTATTTGGCAGATGAAAATAACCTGGTCACATAAATAGAGTGAGTCTATTTTTATTTTTCATGGTCTTTTTTATGATGTTCTTTTTCTTTAATAATAAAATTGTATTAATTTTTAGATGTGCTCTTACATAAAAAATGAGAATTAATTTACATGAATTTTAAATTATAATTCCTGTTTTCAACTGTCATTTTTTTCTTGATTATTCATATTCTGTTTATTGATGCTAGCTTTGATAATTTTCTTTAAACTGATATATTTCTGTTTTGATTTATTAGTCATTGTATAGTTTCTTATTTAACATATTTTGTTTAACAGATCTTTCAACATGAAAAAAAAATGATTAATTTTCTTTTAAATATATGATATCTTCAAATAGAAGCCTTGTTATTGTTACCTCCATTTTTTTTTTTAACTGAGAGTTCACTTTTTTGGTTTTTTCTTACATAAAGTTTCTACCAAACATAAAATTTAGTAATATTTTACTCTATCAGTTTATTTTTTAATGGTCATTTTAATAAAATATTCGAACAGAAATCAAAAGTTTGCAAAATACAAAAAATCAGAATTTCGTTTGCTCCTTAAGCATTTTTTATTTGACACTGAAATTAAATTTCTGATTAATTGTCATTATTTATTTATCGGTAGATTGTTATATCAGATACAACATAAAGAGCATCTGCTTATGAATACACTACGCAATTTCGAATCTATTATGTCTTTATATCAAGGCCGGGAAGTCATGCTTAATTTTTATATAACCTGTATTCTGAATTTAATTTTAGGCTGTATAATAGCCAAAAACTCTAAAAAGCATTTATGAAATGTTCACACAAATTTTACACAACTGAGAGAATAAAATGCAAATATGGTATTTAAATCAATGATTGAAAAATGAAAATGTATGCTCAAAATCAATTATTATTCCAAGTTCAAATTAATGCATAATTCGACAACCAAAACGACAATAAATGAAGGAAAACACAGTAAAACACAATTACCATTTTAGGAGAAATTTTGACTCCAAACAATAAAAATCAGACTCATTACGATATTAATAAAATGAAATAATAATAATATGCATGTAATTAATGGCTTTTAGCATAAGATTAGGAATAAGTGAGTGGAAAAAAGTGAAAGTACAAAATTTCAATCAATAATTACACCAAGAAAATGTGTGTCGAGCATTAGTTATTATTCAAAGTTCATGTATATACACCCACTTAAACATTATATTTAAATGAAATAATGTTGAATTCTAATGAAATTAAAATCTAAACAAGATTTGACACCAAATGGGCAGTAACTGAAAGGATGGCGAGAATGTGCAATATAATATTACGTAAGTTATACTTGATATATGGTACCAAGCAAAATGTAACAAACAAACAAGGTGCAATAAAATAAATATTCCGAATAATTAGCAAATCAAAACTAATATGATAAACTGGCAGGAGAATATACTGGCGTAAGAGTAAAATCAATTCGATTGTTGAAGTTATCAATATCAGAAAGTCCAATATCAATTTCAAACTAGTACACAACTCAAGAATAATTTTAGAAAAAAAAAATATACAAACTAAATTCTTAAACAGCATATTACAATTAAATAAAGCAGAGTTATAGTGAAATTAAAACCTAAACATGATACAGCATGAAATGGACAATACATCAAACTTTCAATGAGGATGTGTAAAATAATAACAAATACTTATGTTATCTTTAATATGTGCTAGCAAGAAAAATATATCAAAGAAACAAGCTTATTGTACAAGAAAATAAGTACTTCAAAACCAAAAAAGGCTTTTAAATAACAGGTTAAAATGTTGGATAATGGGCAAAATCAATCATTCTGTTTAAGCTATCAATTACATAAAGTCCAATTTACTTTTCATGTGAATCATTTATGATCATTGGTATCATATAAAACATAACAAATAATTTCAAATAAAAAACAGGTGAAATCTTCCTAATTATTTAACAAGAAAAACAAAATGAAACACAATTGCCATTTTAAGAAAAAATTTTGACTTCAAACAATAAAAATCAGACTCATTATGGTATTAATAAAATAAAATAATGATAATCTGCTTGTAATCAAGGGCTTTTTACAAATAATTAAATAACTAAGTGAAAAAAAGGAAAAGTACGAAATTTAGTATACAACTCAAAAATAAATTTAGAACGAGAAAAAAACAAATAAAAAAAAACACCTTAAATTTTTATGAAAAGTATTTTCCTCAGACAAAATGATTCAGAAATTTCAAGCTCTAAACAAAAAAATAATAATAATTCGCACAACAAACATTCATACAACTACTAATCAATCCTGTCACAATAATGTCCTAATAAAAATTTAAATCAATAAATAGAAAATAAAAATATATATTCAATATCAGTTATTAGTACAATATCATAAGAATAAATAATATGAATAGAGAAAAAACTTAGATTAGAATGGAATAAAGCAGATTTATAGTGAAATTAAAACCTAAACATGATCTGGCATAAAATGGACAATACATCAAATGTTCAATGAGGATGTGCGATATAATAGTTAGGTTTTCTTTAATATTTGCTATCAAGCAAAATTTATCAAAGAAACAAGCTAATTGTGCAAGAAAAAAAGTATTTCAAATACTACCAAAATGAAAACCAAAAAAGGGTTTTAAATAATATGTTAAAAAGTTGGATAATGGGCAAAATCAATCATTCAAGTTAAGCTATATATTACATAAAGTCCAAATTATTTTTTATGTGAATCATTTATAATCCTTGGTCTAATAATAAATATAACAAATAATAAAAACAATTATAAAGCAGGTGAAATCTTCCTAAATATATAATAAGAAAAACACAATTGAAATTTTATGAGAAAATTTTCACTCCAAACAATAAAAATCAGACTCATTACCATATTAATAAAATAAAATATTAAAAATATGCATGTAATTCATGGCTCTAAAATCAAGATTAAGTAACTGAGTGAAAAAAAAAAAAGAAAGTATGATATATAAATCAAAAATTACACAAAGAGAATGTGTGCTGAACATTAGTTATTATTCAAAGTTCATATGAATATAAACCCAGTTAGAGAAAAAACCTCATATTTAAATAGAATAATGTTGAATTCTAATGACATTCAATTCTCCACAAGATTTGACAACAAATGGGCAGTAACTGAAAGGATAAAGAGGATATGCAATATAATATTATGTAAGTTATCCTTCATATGTGGTACCAAGCAAAATTTATCAAAGAAGAAAGCTTACTGTGCAATAAAATAAATATTCCAAATATTTAGTAAATCAAAACTAATTAAGTCCAATATTAATTTGTCCAATAATAAAGTCCAATAATAATATGAAACTTATTGGTAATGTATGGTATAGTATTAAAAGTAAATACAAAAACCTAGTACACAACTCAAGAATAATTTAGAAGAAAAAAAATACAAACCTTAAATTTTTATGAAAAACACTCTCCTCAGA
>JAPMOR010007416.1:0-21731 GCA_026543865.1 Argiope aurantia
GTTTTCTGGATGAAGGAATTGAAATGTGTAGATAGTTTGAAACTGATAACGTTTCATTAATGAAGATTCTAAAACGTGTAGTAAGTTTGATAACATTTTAGGAATGATGGAATTCAAATGTAGTAAGTTTGAATGAAGCGTAACAGTAAGAAGCAGCGTTGCACAAGAAAAAAGTCTTCTTAAACTTTGGAAATACATACAAATATTTGTATTAATATCTCCCTTAATGTCGTTAAATGTAAACTTCAATGCAATTAACGATATTAAGGATAAGTTATTTGAATATCTTGAACCTAATAAGCAAAACAAATTTGAAAATTTGCTGTTTTTATGCCACTTTAGTTAAAAATGATTAGGTAAACATAAATAGAACTTAAATTAGTCCATCTTTTGCTCTGATCTTCTCATATTTTTACATCGATTTCAATATATTAAAAAATAGATTTATGTAGTTGGAGAATCAGTCCTAAATGTTTTTTTCTGTAAAATTTTACAAAGAAATTTTCAAAAATACTGAATAGAATTGGAATTAGGTAAATTCACGAAGTTAACGGAAAATTCACACTATATAGCCCAATGTTAGAAAATTAACATATTAAGATTTCATAATCAGTAGGGACTCTGGTTAGCAATACTACACAATCATCTAGAGCCCGTGGACTTTGAGGAATTCTAGCCAGATAGATTCAAAATTACTATAAGCAAATTGTCAGAAAATAATATATATATATAATTCAATGAATTATTAAACTGATATTTTATAAAGTATAAAGCGCCTATCAGGTTCATTATATTTACTCAATTACTGCAATTTTTCTGAAAATTAAAAAATATAATTGTAAATCCTTAAATATAATTGTACATAAATCAATATGCCACAAATCACAATAAATAAATATACAGTGGTGGACAATATTATGGACACTTTTGAATATTTTTTTTGTTTTGTTTTTTAATTTTGTATGCTTATAGAAAATGTTACATTTCACAAAATGCAAACTCTTGCATATCGTTTTAAAGAGAATTTAATGTTGTCCTAATGTGAAAGCTGCTAAAGTATTTGAAATAACTTTCTTTCCCATTTAGACCAATCAGAGATAAACACGTACTGATATTTTATCACATATTGATTAAGCATGCGCATAAATGCAACCTAAACATGATTTCCTCAAAAACACAGAAACCGCTTTGGATAGCAAATTGGTGAGCTTGTGAATCTCCAATAAAACATTAAAAAAACACGTGCCAAATAAGTGGACGATTCTGCATTTGACATCAAATTTTCGAGCTTTTTCTTTGAATATTGTTTTTAAAAATTTACTTTAATCATTATCCAAATCATTTTCCAGTAGCTGATAGTTTTCTAGAATATTTTAGAAAGCGTAGAATTTTGCATTGTTAATTCAGATCAAAATATAATCGCAACTTCTTTTTATTTCATTTATTTATTATAATAAAATTCCAAACTTATTACACAAACTAAGATTCAATCAATGTAGGTTTTTACTTAACGTATGCGACTACGTAGAAAATTCGATTTCTTTTACGCAATTAGGATTTTTTAATTTAAATATTTTTAATGTTTGAACAGATTTCTTTATAAAACTGTTTGGATTTTGTTTCTATGTTTTAGGAAGTTACGTAAATACAAATAAAAGAATCAGTATATGTTTTAAAGCTATTTCCTCAAATTCTTATCGATGATACAATGTTCTTACGAGAAACCTTTAAAATTAAAATCTAACGCATATTTTTTTGTTTAAATTTGGTATAATAATTCCTCAAAATGTTCTACAGTTTCTGAACTAAAGAATACGTAATTATTCATTTAGAAACCTTTTATGGGGTTTTTTTTTTTAGATCACAAACAAATGTGAAAAACAATTGAAAACTTTGTTTATCGGCCGAACTCCAATATTTCAAAAATAGAAATGGATTATTTTTTAGTTTAGGAATTAGATAATACAGTTCTTAAAACAGCTACAAAAATTTAAACAAATTATTTAATAAATCTCCAAACTAGATATTTGCTTTATCCCTCTTTTTTGCCAAAACAAGGGGGTTTCGCAAGTTTTAAAAAACCTTTTGCCATTTAACTGGTTTATTTTGATTTAATAAATGTTTCTTTTTCCATTGTTCTTATGAACACATTAAAAAGTATAACTATTTTCGAAAAATTCATCCCGATCGTAGTCTTATAATATGCTCCATTTTGGGTAGAAAGTGATTTAGAAAATATATCTTTTCGATGCAGAATTAAATTAATAAAAAAATATTGCCTACAACTTTTTAAATTTCAATTTAATTCGCTAAAACTAAACTTCAATAAATTGAAAAATAATCGATATTAATTTAACACTCTATATGCCGTCAACATCTATAAAGTATTGATATTTGCATCGCATTTTAATGATTTTTATTTTCTCATATCTGTAGTAAAGAGTATAGAAATCGTACAAAATTTCGGACGAAAATTTTGTCGAATCTCCGCGTTTTAGACCTCCCTGAATTCGATAAAAATTTTTGGAAAATGCCCGTTTATCTGTCTATTACAAAGGCAACTCAAAAACTCTAAGCTAGATGGTTGAACTTTGGTATACAATTTTTACATCAAATTTGCAGTTTCTATTAAATTTTAAGTAAAATCTAATCAGAAGAAATCCGTCTGTCGGCTGTTCGAATATAAGCTAACAAGGTAACAGCACAACCAACAGAGCTAGATAGATAAAATTCAGTACTCAGATTTATCATTTATAGCGTAGATAATTGTCAAATTTTGAGCCAAATCAATTAAGGTTTGACTGTCGATCTGAAACGTTCAGAAACAAGTAAATGCAGTAAATCAAAAATGCGATGACTTAATTATATCAAATATAATATAAGATTTTGTGACTAAAAGCGCAAATATGTAAAATTTTTGTTTGAATCGGTTCAAGAAGAAGTGTCAAACACAAATTCGATTTTTTCAATACTATTAACAGATACAAATAGTTAATAACCAAATAACCCGGCAAGGATAACTCGATAGATTTAGTAAAATGCTAAATTCATGCCAAAAATTAATTTCCTAGCTATTGTACGCCAGTGCCCTGTAAGGTGTTCTCTGGTATGAAAAGTTCATTGAAGAGTATGCGAGAAGGTTTTAAGGAGACCACTCCTGCTGGGTTTTTTTCTCTCTCTCTCTCTCTCGGTCTACAGTAAAGCATCGCGTGCACCTTTTTCAATTATGTTTCTTTTTATTTCATTCATAATTCATTATAATGATAAAGTATTTTGTTTATATGACTCAAAGTACTTAGTCATCATTAGTATGATAACGCGATGGTTATAGCGTCGTTTTCTGACTTTCTAAATACTCACATTTTATGCCCCTGTCGTTATTTGTTAGTTTTAGAGAAAAACTTTTCCGAAAATATCGAGATTATAACATCTTTGTATTCTTTTTATTTGATTTAATCGAAGATGAAGAATATGAAGTATCCCATTAAAGACAAAAGAAAATTTCGAATTCATTTTATATACCTAAAAGAAACATTCAGATCTCAGATTTTAATACAGATAGCCAAAATTGAGGTATTCTCGCCAAGTCGATCACAAAGGACGAGTTTCATCAACTTGCCACTCATCCACCATCCAATAAAAATCTATTTTCAACTATCTCACTAACGCGGCAAAGAAACAGTTTAACAGATTCCTAAAAATATGACAATTAATGGAGGGTTAAACAAGAGATTCATTAATGATTTAATTTTGCCTATGCCATCCATTCTAGTTTTTCTTAAAACATTTTTGCCAATACAAAAATAAAACTAAGTTAACATATAATTCAAAATACACTGGTGTGCAAAACTTAAGCAACAGGTATGTTTTTTACCATAACTTCACGAGAAATCATCTGAGAGACATGAAATTCAGAAATGAGATAGAGCATTTTGTTCTGAAAGAATGACGAAAGCATAAACTCCAGGACCACCGAAACGGTCTCTTTCCTTGATGTTACAAGTGATTCCCAACGCCAGTAGATTTGGAGAGAGGTCGGGACATCCCAGTAACATCACGGAAAGAGACCGTTTCGGTGGTCCTGGAGTTGTCGTCTGGGGAGGCATTATGATGAACGGGCGGACTGAGCTCCACGTTTTCGACAGAGGTTCTGTAACTGGAGATCGCTATTGTCAAGATGTGATCCTTCCCCATGTGCATCTGTTCCGAGGTGCCATTGGATCAGACTTCGTTTTTATGGATGATAATGCACGGCCACAGAGGACTCATGCTGTTGAGGAGCTCCTGGAAAGTAAAGATATCACTCGAATGGATTGGTCGGCGTGCTCTCCTGATTTAAATCCGATAAAACATGTGTGGGATGCTTTGGGGAGACGCCTTGCGGCACGATTACATCCTCCTGGGAACACCCGACAACTTAAACAGATGCTGATTAAGGAATGAGCACTCTTACCTCAAGAACTGTTGGACAATCTGGTGCTAAGTATGGGGAGACGGTGCGAAGCAACCATTGCAGTAAGGGAAGGGCATATCCCATACTAAGGAACATCTGCTTGCTGTTCTTCCTCTTGGACAGACAATCATGTATAACGATACTATGAGTTCAATAAAGCCTTTTTTGTTTGATTCCATACTGTATGCATTTTATTCATTTCTGCGCAACTATGCTTTCGTCATTCTTTCAGAACAAAATGCTGTATCTCATTTCTGAATTTCATGTCTCTCAGATGATTTCTCGTGAAGTTATGGCAAAGAACATACCTGTTGCTTAAGTTTTGCACACCTGTGTAAGTATTCAATACATTTTATTTAACAAAACTTAGCTTTGGAATTATAATATAAAAGAGAAACAATCATGCCCATTTCATTATAAACTATTTATATTATATTTATTACTATATAAATTGTATATAATTATGGAATGGCAGTTTGAAAACTTTTAAATAAAGAATAGGATAGTTAATGATAACTTTTTTGTTTTCTGCATATAAAACCTTAAGTAGGAAATATGAAATTCTTTTCAAAAATTACATTTAATGAGGACTTCTAATTGCCTAAAAATAACAAATATTTCACAAGCAAATTCACAGCTGTTTTAAAAATATGAAAAATTCACCTTCTTCTAATGAGCAAATAAAATAACTTACCTTGTTTTAATTTAAAGTATTCTAATACCCAAGTACCAAAATGATATCAAAAAAATAAAAGGAAAGCAGTTAACTAGATTAATAGAACTCCATAGAGGAGCTAATGAAGAGTTAATGAGATTCCGTTAAACAATATTGAAATCATAATAATTTTTATTAGTATTGGATCGGATAGCGCGCAATAAACTTCAAAAAGAACACTCAATAATAGCATTGTTCTATAGGAATACAGGTAGCTTCAACCTATTCGCCATTCACTTCTTCCGGAAATTTCTACAAGGTTGTCGCTTCGATGCCATGGGAATTAAAGAAATCAGTAAAAGATTACATATTTGGATTCGAAATTAAAAGAATCATATGTTAATAAGTTGAAGTAATTTGGTTTCATGCAATTATACCATCATCCTATATTGAAAGAACACAAGAAAGGAAAATACAATGAGAAAGTATTTAATCGTCAAATCTAACTCGAGATTTCTCTACTCAAATCTCCTCGTTTCAGATTTCCTCAAGTCCGAAAAAAAAATTTGAATTCTCTGTCTATCTTAGAACAAATAACTCAAAAATGATTTAAGCTAGACGGATGAAGTTTGGTATGTATTTTTTAGATCAAATTTTTACATTTCAGTCAAATTTTGAATGAAATATATTTAGAGGAATTCTGTCTGTCTGAATGCCTAAGTACAAATGAAATCGTTAAGTACAGAGGATAATGAGAAAAAAATTGGTATAAAGGTGTATCATCTAAAGTGCATAAGTGTATTAAATTTAGAACTGAAATCCTATCCTCCAAGACTCCTAAAAAATTTTGAACTAAATCTATCACAAGGTCTACCGTCTGTTCTTTACCTCATAAAAGTAAGCTCAATAACTCAACAAAGCAGTTAATAAGCATGATGATAAACAAACACTTTGAGCTAAATGGATGAAATGCTGTATGTGGTCTTCACCTAGATTCATCCCCAGGAAAATTGTCTATTCTTTCGGTTGAGAGTAAGCATAATGATTACAAATCTTAAAGAGTTAGGATAGATTAAATTTAGAACACAGTCCTAGTATCTAAAAACATAGATCCATATCAAATTTTGAATCAAATCCCTTCAAAAGTTAGCTGTCTATCTGTCTGTACATTCGTTTACATGTAAACACTATAACTTAAAAAGGAATTATTTAGATTATTGAAATTTGGTGTCTAATTTTATTATTAAAATTGCAGCTTTTTGTCAAATTTTGTTTATAACTGGTTAAGAAAAAGGCGTCCAAAATGGGTAATGTATAAAATGCATATTCTATCAAAGGCTTACAAAATGTTTACTCATCGCTATATTGCGAAGCACGAAATATTTATATGCAGTATTTTGAAAATAAAAATGTGGGCACATGTGACATTAGTAGCTTTATTCAACTTCAACAATTTTCATTCGGTGGGGGGGGGGGGGGGTATTAGAGGGAATTTCATGAGATCATGCTCGCTGGTTTACACTCATTATCTTGAACTACGTTCAGATGACAAGGTTGATATCTGAGTCATTTTCCCATTTCAAACTTCCATGTTACACCAATATAAAATTTACTCACGAAATCATATTCAGAATGCACAATAGTACATAGCGAATCGTTTCTAGAACCAGATTCGAACCTGAAATATTCTGGCTGGAGGTTGAAATTTTATCAAACTACCATTGGAACTCGAGGAAGATCTCAATTTTGAATCGGTCAAGTTTGAACTGAAGTTTACCGATGGTTCACTATTTTATGAGAGTAGCGCACGATAAATAAGTCATAATGAGTTAATATCTTCAAGTTCATATGGCGCAAATCTTGCCCATTTTTTCTAATATTCTAAATCCATTCTCCAAAATAGTTTTCCTGACTACCATTGTGCCTGTTACGCTATTACGAATTTTAATATTGTCCTATAACTGAGACTTTGAACTCTGTAAACTTGAATTCCATTTCATTCGTTGCATCTTTTTCCTTTATGTAATTCAAGAACAAAGAGGCTCGTCATCGTTTCGATCCCTTATTCCCGTACAAAAATGTGTTGCAAAAGTTGGTTGCTGGTAGATATATGACAATCTCTGGAAATTTACAAGTTGAATTCCGAAGCATGATGCATATACATCGTATTCCAATAGTGAAAAATACATCGTATTATTACTTATAAAGAAATAATAATAGCAACAACAGAGGACTTGTATGGAGGAGGAGAAATTAAAAGCTGTTAGAATGTAGCACATTTCTATGTATTTCATGCCACAGAAAAATCTAACCATATTCTCACAGGCTATGACGTTTAAGGCTCATCAAACTTTTGTGGAGGCAAAGTTGATACATGTTCCTTTGGAACAACAATGACTTCGATTCCATTAATTATCAAAGAATTTGAGTTTTAGAATTACTAATGTGAATAAAGGCATATTGATTGCGTGGAAATGGAACTGCATTTATTAAAATTCAGATTTAACTGAACTGCTACTTTAAGAATTTTGTTAAAAAATTATTGACATAAAAATTGGAGGATTCTTAATCACCATTAAATATGAATATGTTTTTCTCATTCTCTTTTTCGTCTATCAATATTATTTATAAGCCTATTAAGATGCTGCAGGAATTTTACTTTTTTCATCGTTTCCGTATGCTTTAAATTTTATACAAATTAATTCACATTTTTTTTTACTTTTTCGTATACATAGTACAGTGACAATATAGTAAACGTGAAAAATTCGAACTCGATATTTTGACAAATCTCTGCATTTTAGACCTCCCTGATTTTTAAAAACATATTTTTTAAATGTCAGTCTCTGTGTCTGTGACAAAGATAACTAAAAAGCTCTTTGATCTAGATAGCTGAAAATTGGCATATAATCTATGCATCAAATTTGTAAATTACTGTCAAATATTAAATAAAGTATATTCAGAGGAGTCTGTCTGTCCGATTTTTGGATATACGTTAACACGATATCATAAAAACTGACAAACTGATCTCACTACAAAACGAAATCTAATTGAATGAAATTCAGTACCCTTATTTAAAATCTATAGCTTAGACAACTATTCGACTATAAAATGTTGAGTCGAATCTGTTGAGAGATTGACCATCTGTTGATCTGTATTTTCATAAAAATGAAGACGTTGTAATTCGAAAACACAATGACTTAAATATATCAAATTTGGTATGGAACTTTATAATTACAAATGTAGTTTTTTGTCAAATTTCTGTTCCAATCGATTTGGAAAAATGCTTCTACAGAACACAAATTCGATTTTCAGATACTATTAACTGCATGTCAGGGATTAATCGCCAAAACTTCTCGCCAAGGATAACACGATAGATTCAGTAAAAAACACCATCTTAAGCCAAAGGCTAATATATCATTCCATGAAAGGTTTTTTCGGAATAACACCTTTATTAGAGAGAATGCGAGAACGTTTGTGGGAGGCCTCACCCATTGGTTATTCATGAAACAGGACTTGCAAGGATAAGGTAGCAATGGTTATTTACCTAAATTAAACCAGTGGGAGTTGTCACCACAAATTTTACTTACACATTGAAACATGTTGTCCTCCTTCCAACTGACATAATATTTATGTACATTGAGCAAGCCGTAAAATCCACTAGTACTCAGATTTTTATTTTCAGAATCCCACACTTGAGGGTTGTGTGACTTCATAGTACAATAAAGATAGCCATTACATGTGTATTAATTGCATGAATAAGCAAAAAAATGGTAACGAAATATCGATCTTTGACATTCATTTAGCCGTATATATGAATTTAGTATTGAAACTTTTTGGCGATTAATCGCTAGCATGCAAGTAATACAGAAGTTTTCTAGAAAATGAATACAGTTTTGAATGCCCTTTTTCCAAAGGAAACAAAAGTTTGACATAGAATTAAAATTGCATTCGCGTGCTAAATTTCAATTATTTAAGTCACTGTGTTTTTGAATCGCCCTAGTAGAATGCACATTATATGACATTGATCAATATTCGCAATATTGTATAATATTGTGGAATATTGATTAATATCATATAATATCGTACATTATCATGAAACTTACTGTTCAACCTGGGTATTACATTTGCAGGTTTATGAAAGAACAGACAGAATGATGGCCGCCCTTGGCACATTCAATCCTAAACTTGAAATAAATCTGCATTTTATATGTTTAACCTTTGTACCAAATTTTATCCCTCTATCTCTTTAAGTTTTCTAACTATCATCCTCATTTCTACTTGAACAGTTAGGCTAACAGACTTCCTTTGAATGTATTTTACTCAACATTTGGTAAATAGCTACAAAATAGGGCATCCTACACCAAAATTCATCCATTTAACTCAAAGTGGTTTTGAATTATCATCTTCATTATCAAACAAACAAACAGACATCAATTCTAAATATATATTTTTAGGACACAAGAAATTTTGAAGCCTCGAGATTCGTCAAAATCTAAAATTGGGTGGTTTACAATACAGTCTTTTTATATAAAAGAAAACAAAACTCTTTTCCTACCAATGAATAAACAAACATGCGCTCACTGGTCTAAATTCGTTACAGGTAGATACGATTGGACGCCTTTAAGATAGAATTATCACAAAAAAATGTTTTTTTTTTCAAGCTTTGTATATATTTAATATTTAAAACTGATCGTAGACAAATTTTATTCCAATAGCATTTGATTAACTATTTTGCAGCATTAACTCATATAATGTAATACAAGAAAGAAAGGAAACACTCAGAAGCCAAAGTTCTTACTTTGTTACTCATGACATAATAAACTTCGAACCAAAAAAATACAATATTTCAAAATTTAGTTTCGAATCAGACTTACATTCACAGAAGAAACAAAGAGAGAGAGAGAAAAAAAAATGCATGTTTTTCCAATTTACTCTGAAGACATATCAACATGCCAAAGTAAATAACTTCCTCCATATTCTGAGCAAAATTCTCGGTTTCTATTATCGAATACTGTAGAACGACCGTACACATTCTTCAATTAAATCTCCCAGAAATGTCTGAATGACTCGCCTCGGCTGTAACATCTCTGATAACAGACGGAACTCCAAAAACAAACAAAAAAATTTATTTTCTTAAAAGAAAACAAATTAAAAAAGAAAGGTTCGAGTTTGAGTTGTGGAGCACCTGCTCCACAATATGAATATTTCATGATTTTCCCGCTCCACTGGCGAGCGGAGAAATGTTATTTCTCACGACGGAGTCGATTTATGCTTGCATACTAGGTGCCTGCGCTTATTAAAATTTTGAATTAATTGTATGCCATGCAATTGCTGTTTTTCATATTAAAAATAATTCTTTTTTCTGTTTAAAATATTAATTTCTATTCTTATGCTCTTCAGTATTTCTATTTCTATTCTTATTATTTTTTTTCAATTCTTATGCTCTTCAGTCACAATTTTAATTCTTCAATTAAAACTCTACTAAAATCCTTCGGTTATGCTTGTGAACTTTGAAAACGCTTATATCATATTTCATATCGTTTCCTATTTTTACTTACTCGTATACTTAGTATAGAGAAAATAAAATAAACCTCACAAAATTCCAATTGGAGATTTTGATTAATCTACACTTTTTAGACCTCCCTGAGTTCGAAAAATACATTTTTTGGAAAATTTCCGTCTGTCTGTCTCTGACAAAGATAACTCAAGGAAGTTTTGAGTTTGGCGGTTGAAATTTTTTATATGGTGTTTACAGCAAATGTCACCTTCCGTCAAATTCTGAGCAAAATTCCTTTAGATAAAGTCTGTCTGTGTTGTTGTTTAAATATAATTTAGCTAGATAGCTACAAAAAGAAGAGAGCAAGGTAAATAAGATTCGGTACACAGATTGAACATCTATTTTGCAAACGCTTACCAAAATGTGAGCATAATCCAATGAGAGGATGACCGTCTATTAATTTTTATTTTCAGAAACATATAGACACGATAGCTCAAAAACGCAATGAGTTAAATATATTGTTACGAAATTTTCTTTACCGGGGTTCGTTTGGATAGTGGAAGTGATATGGTGTGTAGAACGCTCAATCAGTAGGCAGAAGTAGAATAAAAACAACGACGTTTATTTACACGAAGAACACAGGACAGCACAAAAGCGACAACTATATACAGCACAGAAGACGATTATCTTCACCCGAGACGTGTAGCATACAACCAGAATCTACTGCAGACAGTAGCGCACAGCTCAGTTCAGCACTAGCTTGCCTCAGTAGCTTCCGATTCCTCCATCTTCTACTTCTACGACTCTGGCTCGGATTACTGACTTCGTCGACTCGACTCCGCTGCTCTCGAACTCGGACTACTTCGTCGTCTCTGACTACTGGCTTCCGTCGTCTCCCAACTCGGACTTGACTCTCTGGCAGCCGCAGCCCCTTTTATAGGTCTCAGGAGGCGGGGCTAGAAGCCTCTCAACCAATCAGGAACGTTCGAGGCGTATCTCGGTTCCTACTGGACAGATCGGGAAAATTCTCGAAGTTTCGGGTATTATCTATTTTGGCGCCAAAGTCGCCAAATTCGTCGTCAAGTCGCCAAATGGTCGCCAAGTTTGTCGCCAAGCTCTGGGACCTCCGACGCGCTAGTCCCATTCAGATGACTGTAAAACTTTCTTTCTATTGATGGAATAAACTATGCTGGGAAGCCGAATTGCAGGTTTGTAACAATATTAAATTTGGTATGGAATTTTGTAACTGCAAATGTAGTTTCTTGTGAAATTTTAGTTTTAATGGGTTTTGAAAATTGAGGGGAAAAGTTAGCACGATATATTCCATAAAAATGCTAAATGCATACCAAAGAATAATATTTCATAACTATAATATAATAATGTTATGCAAAGCGTTTTCTAGTATAACACCTTTATTAAAGAGTATACCGGAAAGTTTAGGGGAGACCATTACCACTGGTTAAATTAACCAAATTAACATTTTGTGTGTTCTTTTGCATCTTGAAAATAAAAAGAAATTGCTAAGTATGTGTGTGTGTGTGCGCGCTCGCGCGCAAGCGTGCCTTGTTTCACTTAGAGCTACCAATTTAGATAATAATATACGATTTAAGCACAAAAACGGTTTCTCACATTTTTAAATAACTATATAAATTAAAACACCATGTAATTTACTTTGAGTTTGGACTATTTTTAAATGTTTGTCTTAACATAATTTTCAACGACAATTTAATTAGAATATTAAAATATTTCAAACATAATACTGCAAAATAATAATTTTGTACAGCATTAAAAATTTTTTAAATTATTTTTAACTATCTAAACTTAATTACCATGTAATTATTCCCTGAGTTTTGACAATTTTTGAATGAATTTTTCAACCTGATTTTAGGAAAGTTCATATACACAAATAAACAGGGTAGATTTAAGGCTAATTAATTAACTTAACTTTAATATCTAAACACAATTTGATACAAGTATTTTTTTAAAGGAATCCTGGACATCAAGTTTTGCAAAAGAAATTCATTGAAATTGAAGAACGCCAACTGGCGAACCGATAGGTCACCAAAGATGGTTTGTTGATGAATATCTATGTCTTTTTCCCAGAAAATCTTTTATGCCTAACGGAAGATAATAATGAATATGAAGTAAAATTAAAATAATCTCTTTTATATATATATGAATTGAGAATCAACTTGTTGATCTCGGAAAATATATGAATTAAAGAAACATGATCTAATTCAGAATCATCACCTCCTCTAGAATAAAGAATTAAATTGTGGACATTAATGCAGAAAGAAATGGAATGCTAGAACGAAGCAATAGGATGTGGAAACAAAGTTTTTTTCTTTACCTTAAATCCAAAAGAATAAAACTGTTTGATATTTTTTTAATATTATTCTTGCATCCAATAGATAAAATATACAATGAAAGAGAAAGAATATTGTTACGAATTTATAATGTTACTTCCCAGCACGGATAGTTCCATCGGAAGGAAAACAGTTTGACAGATAGTTCTGTTGGTCATTGTAGGATGTCAAATCAATGATCCCCTGTCTTGGTGACAAACTTGATTACCATTTGGCGACTTTAGTGACAAAATGGGAGATCTTAGAATCTACAAGAATTTTGGCGCTAGGTTCTCTGCTTCAAAGAATAGTCATACTTTCTTCTGTATGTCATGAATCAACTAATGTATAAAGTTAATTTTCTAACAATCAGTTAAGTATTGTAACTTACCATCTAATAAAAAAATCTCTAAAAGTTTGAATTCAAAGAAGTAATCTAATAAAACTGATGAAATGGCAAATACTCTCTCTTATTTGTGCGTGACTTATTTCGAAAAAAATTAGTACAGGTTTCCGATTTAATTTCCAGTCAAAGTAAGCTCTTTTTAAGATCATTAAAAAGAAAATAAATAATTCTCAAAAAATATTTGGCGACTTTCTCGACTTCTATGAAAACCTATCAATTATTCAAGAAAAACATCTTCTATTTTGCATGTAAAACTGCATTGGTCGCTTCTTTGACCGATTAGAGTGCAGGACGAAGGTCAACTTTCTTCATTAAATCTACAAAAAATGTTTGCCTCATGTGTCTGTGCTGCATCAACCCTCAACACGAAAAGAGATTCAAAAAAAAAATGGAAAGATTTAGGTCTTTAAAAAATATCCTTTCTACGGTGAGTTTGGAAAAAGAAAATGTGAACACCTGCTTCCAGGAATGAATATTTCATGAATTCCGTATTCGACTGAGAGCTCTAATTTCCCTTTCTCCATTTCGTGAAGATTTTTTTTTTAATATTCAGACGCTGAAGAGTTTTTTCAAGAACCGATATCTTGTGCTCAATATATTTGTTTAAGAAGTTAGAATCCGTAATTTATTTTTTCTTCTAATTAAATCGTTGCAAATAAGCCATATTATTCTTTTTTCATTTTTTTAATTACAATCAATGTATTCCATATTAAAAACACAAAAAAAAATATTTCCGTTTATTTTCTCTTTTACTTTGAAATATAGTACATAATATTATGTGTGTCTGGTTTACACTCGGCCAGTACGCAGCGCATGCATATAAAGGTTAAAAAATGCTACTCGGTCGATGGCAAGTAATTGTCCCGATGAGACAAAAGTATGACACTGTATTGTATTTCTTTCTTACTGCGTATGCGTTTGTAGGATTTGGCGGGTTTTTTGGAATGAAAAAAATTATGACTTATCTTCGATTAATTCCGACTTCTTTGTTCTTTCTGGTGTGTGAGTTTTATATTTTATTTGCTATTTCTTTTCTATAGTTTTCCAAAGTTACAAATTTAGGTATGTTGACCTTTCCTTTTATTTTGCGATGTTTCTTTGTGTAAATATCTATAATTTTAATACAATACGCAGTGAAAATGAAAAATTCACCAACGACAAAGAGGCAGTTTATAGCCAAGAATGGAATGCATGAATCTATTTTAAGAAATGGAGGCAAACTTAAATCAATCCTTTTCTGCGTATTGGCTATTGGCCGTTTTATAACTAGTCAAGTGTAAACCCGGTATTACTGTTCAAATTTCTCCAAAGCTTCGTTCACTGCATATGTACTGAACGATATTTTAAAAATCCATAAACAAAGATAGGATGATATTAACTCAAACTCATCAAATAAAAACTTCTAACATTTGATAATTTTTAATCCTATGGTGATATGTAAATATTACTATTATTGTACCAAATATGACTATGTTCTTAAAATAAATATATATCTTTCCCTCTGTGTGTGGATGAAAATGAAATTCAAACAAGAAATATAATCCTAACGGTTCGCAATGATTGCAATTTTTACTTTTATATATGCGCGGTATATAAAGAAATAAAATTTTATATATGGACATCACACAAAATTTCTAGAGTTTCCCTAATTTTGAACGAAATTCATTCGAAGCAAATCTTTGCGTCCGGATGTCCGTGCGTGAGTGTACATGGTAGTTCAAAATGTATGGATCCCAGCAGCAATATAATATTGTATAAAATTTGTGAAATATTTAACAATAATTTAAATACTGACGAATACTGTATAAGCTATATTGTACAATATGTAACAATATTCAAAGGGCATTGAATTTTTTAAAAACAACCAAGTAAAATTTTGGGTCAAAAGCTTTCGTCATAGTTAAATAATTCATTTATTTTGAGATTTTATTGTCAAAAATTGGCTTAAACGATTTTTTATTAAGAACTAAATATTATTTAATGCTATGTAGTACTGAAAAACATATTCAAAATTCTACACTGAATAGTTTCAAACAGTGTTTTAAAAACTATATTGGGAATTTTATATCTATCAAAACTGTGATGATACTACTATAAATTAAATATTTGTCAATACAATATAACAATTTCTTTTTCATTTTTTGTGTTTTTACCTAAAGTGATGAGACAATCCGGATACAATTTTTTATTTCTTGATTTAAAAAAAAGACATCCGATTTTTAGTAAAATGACTTTATAAATGTCTTTTTTATTTAAAGTAAAATATATGAATGTTAGAAACATTTTGACAGCTTCTCATCCAATTTTAACTACAAATAGATCATAACAAAATTATTATACCTCAGCAAACATAAGACCTCCGTGCGCCATCCTTGTTTAGAAAAAAAAAATTATTTTACTTTTTTTTAAATATTGAAATTTTGATTTTCATAAACTAAAAAATGCAGTAAATAGTTTCTGAAATATAAAAACCATTTAGTGTACAATGCATTTAAGCTATTATTTTTAAACTAACTTCATTCTATATTTCAATAGCAAATATCAACTTTGAGTGAAACAGCTTTCTCTTTGCCTTTAAATCACATTCGTTACACGAAATTGTAAAAACAGTTATTGGATAGAAAAGCGATCAAAAGTTGGATGCACAAGTGCACTATATTAAGATCGAGATGAACACGTTGCAGTCATAATTGAGAAGAGTTTATAAAACAGCGCCTACTTACAGGAAGTCCCTGTGTTCGAATAGTAAGGTAATTGAGAAAAGGAAACATGGCACCTCTGTCTTAAAAATAGCCAAGAGAACATGCTGAAATTTTAAGTATTTTTTTCATGCTCAATTATCTAATTAGAATTCTGAGAATTTTATAATATTGGCCAAACATTTGGTGAATTATGAGAAAAAAATATTGTACAATATCGGAACTCAATATTGATCAATATAACAAAAATCTTATACTTCACATTGTTTTAATATTGTAAAGCAGTATTAGTTTTCAAAATAATATTGTGGCTTAAGGAAATTCTGCACTGTGGTTTATCATTTAAAATATATGAAAAAAATTGGAAGCAAATTCATCAAATGGTTATCCATCAGTTCATCTATACTTTCTCATGCATGTAAATGCAATAATTAAAACAACGCATTGACTTAAATAAATAAAAGATAGCATATGATCCTATGATTACAATAGCAGTTATGTGTTAAATTTTGGTTTCAGTATTGGTTAATTCAGGTTTGGTTTAGTTGAACAGTTGTCAGATGACGAGGACAACACCTGAGATGTCAACCCCTATCCACACTTCTACACCACACAGTCCACTTTTTAAAAAGTATAAACATTACATGTTCTACTATCTTGTTTTTGTTTATTAACCATATGTCTGCGATTAATCGCCATAAAAAATTGCCAGAAGTCATACTCTCGTTTCAATAAAATTGCTAGATTCAAACGAATAGGTCATATTTCGCATCTATTTTTTGCCAGTACTACTATGAAAGGAATGTATGAATTTGCCCAAGGTCCAAAATTTTAATCCGCGGAAGTGTATAAAATTTTTAGTATAGTATATGGCAGGAGTTTTCGGCGAAATTACACCTGTTTCTTTAATATAAACAATATAAATATATGAACATAAGAAAGCCATACGCACAAAAAAACATTCCAAAACAATGCAATCACAAATTTTGTATAAAAGAAGAAAAATAGAATAGGCAAAATGATTTTGTTTTATAAAAAATATTTATCTTTTAATTACTTTTTTATGTCTTGAATGAGACATGAAAAAAATGAATTCATTGTGGAAGCCTAAAAGGTTTTACTTAGCCAACTAAAACTGATTTTTTTTTTACTGAGTTAGAAAAATAGTAAGGAGTTTTGGGGGGAAATGGTAGGAAGTATTGAGTTGGGTATAGAATTTGACAGGAAGTTTCTTAAAAACGAATATCCGCAATTTGATAATTTCAGAAATTACTTTTACTGTTTAAATTCGTCAACCCCACGTTTTATATCACTTGTGCTCTTCAAATACACAAATAAATTAATGTTTTATTAATGTTTTATAAATCTTATTAAAAATAATTTATTTTTGTCATTAATTTATTGACAAACATTTTATTTATAAGTTATATAATTTGGATGGATTAAATTAAAATAGGACAAAATACCTATTATTATAATTAATAATATTCAATAAAACCCAAGATAAGAATACAGTAAATATCTAATTACTATTTACATCATCGTCGTGACTATAGAAATTGATTTGTTTCCACTACGTCAGAATGACGTATTTCCTGTTAGTTCCATTTTTCAAGATTGATGTCTCTCCAGTCTATATGGAATCAAATGTTGAATGTATATTTATAAAAGTGAAGCCTCTATTAGAAACAACTTCTAGGAGCATTAAAAAATATATTCGAATTTATTTTGGAAATTTTTGCAACTATCAATTATATTAATGTCCAACTTTTATTAAAATTCCTCTCCTTGGGATGACTTTTTTATCAGCAAAATAAATGTCGTCCGAAAATTAACGCAAATGTGAATTTGACACCATTCGTGCAGTAAAGTGTTGCCAACGTTATTAAAAATTATCATCTGACCATTGATAGTTTACGGTTAGTAAAAATGGAGCGTCACACGATAGAAAAACGTGTTTTCATTGTTAAACAATATTTCAAAAATAATGAATGTCTGGTAATCATAGCTTAAAAATTTGAGAATTAGCCCCATAGATCGTGTGATTTAACGCCATTGGATTTCTTTTCGTGGTAATTTGATGTCAAAGGTCTATGCCAACAAGCCCACAAGCATACATGCATTGAAGGAGGAAACTCAACGCTTCCTCAACGAAATTCTGTCACATTTATGCAAAATGGTCATGAAAAATTTCAATGGCCATTTTGTCAAAAAAAATGTGTTATTTCATACATAACTCTATCCTGAGTACTTTACGATTCAATAAATATATAACAATTTTAAAAAAACTGTGTGTTTTTATTCAAATCTTGAGTTAATACGTTGTTCTGTCATGAGACGCTCTATTTTCACTAACCCTAAACTATTAGCTGTCATTTTTTCTTTTAATAAGGTTGTCAACACTTTACTGCGCGAATGGTGCCACATTCGAATTTCATTAATTTTTAGACACCCTTTAATTTAAATAATTATTGACCATTTAAATAATAATTTAAATAAGCAATAATAGGTATGAAATATGCTATGTTGTGTAAATTCTATATGGTTATTGTGCAAAAATATATCAATAATAATGGAAAAGTATTTCATATATTAATTTAAGGACAGTAAGACATTGAAGTTCAAACCCTGGAAACTTCAAGAAAAACAGATGTTCTGTCTTCAGTCTTTTAAACAAATACTATAAAGGAAACAATGTGATTTATTTTCAGCAATATTCTTTCAGATAGAGAAACTTTTTTCAAACTCGGGAAATGTGGAGGATAAACACAGTTTGTTTATAGACGAAATTTCAATGGGAATTCACGTAGCGTTGTATTACCATAGGATCGAGACATGCTTTGTTGTGAGACTTCCATTTACAAAGGAAAATAATGCCTCCGAAGCAGCGAGCTTATTTCTTTACTTGAAGTGGGCTCTTGTGTAAAATATTTGCCATTTTTTCATTGCTTTTGTTATGCTCTATTTTTGTTTGTTTGTTTGCTACTAGCTAATGCATTTGCATTATGTTAAATTATTTATTTTAGTGATTTAAAGAATCTGCAATTTTATTTAAATTAAAGCATGGAATTTCCAGCTATCTAATTAAAATATAGAAAATATTCCAATGTATTTGGTTGAATCAAAATTAAACAGACCTTAATACTTGGTCTTAATACTTTGGAGAATTCAGCCAATAAGATATCCTTTTTTAAATGTAAGATCTAACCAAATATAGAGAACGTATTTTTGATGACAAAATTTAAATTTTATTTAAAATATAAAACGATATAAAGAATTAAAATTTAGTTTAAAATTAAATTAAACCTGTCGTTAAAAACAGATTATCTATTTATTTAAATCTATTATATTAAATTGATTGACTCCTATTCTCTTTCAATCTAAAATAATTTTTCAATAAAGCTCTAAATAAAATTTTAAACCCATTGGAAATGGTCTCCCCAATACTTTCCCACATACCTCTAATACACAGAGAACGCCTTACATGGCGTTGGTGTACAATAATTACGAAAACTTAACTTTTGGATTAAATTTGGTATTTTTACTGAATCTATCATGCCCTCCTTAGAAAGACAATTAGTATTAATCCCTGCCATGTATTAACAGTGTCCAAAAATTGAATTTGTGTTTTAGACGCATTTTTCTCAATTGGTTGAAACAAAAAATTTTCCCACAGCTGCACTTGTAGTCCCAAAATTCTATGCCAAATTTGATATAATTATGTCACGGAAATTTTGATTTATTTCGTTACTAGTATCTGAAAGTTTCAGACAGACAGTTATCCCTTAATTGGATTTGGCTCAGAACTTTTTAAATTGAACTAATAACCACCTAAAAGTTACGATCAATTAATTATGGGCACAAACAAGCTTTCTTTCAGTTGGTTTCAAAATTCCAAAGAGGAGATTGAGGTAGAAAATGAAAACCTCAACGAAAAACATTTTTACCGAAATTTATTCTAATTAAAATTCTCGGTTCCTTTGCACATCATCCTTTATTGTTTCCAAAGGAAACAAAATTAACTTCTTAAAAGATGGGAATACCTTTCTTCACAAGTTAGGGCATCTTTTAAAAGAAAGAATTAAATTACAGAATACAAGCTCCATAGCAGAGCCAAAGGAAAATGGAATTAAGTAACGTAATTAATCCCGAAAGAATAGAAGTAGTCGCAATTGTTTCGAAGCTCTTGCGCTTGGGAGATAACGCGCGCTATGAATGGATTTGGAGTGCTCATTTAGCACTAAATGTTGGTAGAAACTGAAACTTTTCCGTGCAGTTTCTCCCTATTATTTTATGAGTATTATTTTACTAATATTAGTATTTAGTGGTATTAATACGTCCTACTATTAAAACCCATTCGCATTTGTAAAGATATTTTAGAGACTTCATTTTCTTAAGATGAATCATAAAAAAAGCGAATTGTAGAAAGAAAATTCCAAAGCAGACTGGAAGGAAAATGAAATGATGTAATAAATTTCAAAATAATAGCGTTAATAAGAATAGAATCATAAAAAAAGCGAATTGTAGAAAGAAAATTCCAAAGCAGACTGGAAGGAAAATGAAATGATGTAATAAATTTCAAAATAATAGCGTTAATAAGAATAATTTCGCAGTTATTGTTTTCTTGAAATAACTGAGGATAACTGAATGTATTTGGAATGCTCATTTGATACTAAATGTTGGTGGAAACGAAAACTTTTTCGTGCACTTTTTTTCTTTTATTCTATAAGTTGGGCTTCACTGATATTAGTATTTAGTGGTATTAATACTTTTTAACATTAAACCCCGCCCTCATTTGTAAAACTATTTTAAATTCCATCTACTTAAACTTATGATGAATCATAAAAAACAAACTACAGGGAGGGGGAGGGGGGAGAGACTCCGACGCAGATCCAATGGAAAATGAAATTACATAATACGTTTCGAAAAAATAAAGTTAAGCTTTCAAAAGATTTATTTCTGCTGGTTCCCCAGGAACATTGGTTTTACTGGTTTTCAGTTAAATTGTTGAGATATAACTTCATGTCCATAATTCTATCAAATGTTTTGACATTAAAGTTGTGTAATTTTGTCCTAAATATGTACTGCTTATCGTACAAATGAACCTTCCTAATTGTGCAACCGACATAACGTAATATCGCAATTAAATATCCGGCGCATTCGTCTTTCAAATTTCGTGTTATTTTGAATTCCCTTTTGTGTCTGACCTGTAAATTACAAATATTAAACAAAATCTTTCTTTCTCAGTTATTAACCATGGAAGAAAAACAGACGATTAAATATTTAATGAAACAAGGAAAACGATTTGAATCTATAATAGCAAATTAGACAAAAAAATATCTTTAATTTTTTTAATTCGGCAAAATTCGCACAATAAAATGACATTTCATCATTACAAAGACAATTTTTTATATTCTAAAATAGTGTAAAATTCTTTTTTGTATAGAAATATTTTAGAGAGTTTTTGCAGGAAAAAGTCAAAATTCAATTTGATTTTTAGTTATTTAGCATTTTAACTCAAATTTCAAAAAATTCACTCCAAGATGCACATTTTTACCCTCCAAAATATATATGTACCATATTTGATAGCAGTACGTCAAACAGTCTGGACTTAACAACGACAACACACACATTTATCTTTATAATTAAGAGAGATAATTACTATTGTAATCTATT
>JAPMOR010007416.1:21831-55155 GCA_026543865.1 Argiope aurantia
TGTGTGTGTGTGTGTGTGCGTGTGTGTGTGTGTGTGTGCTGGTTGGTGCACGCATAAATCTGTCGTGGTCACGAATTACTCCATGTCGAGAGTAATACCACTGGCGGGACTGGATCAGGTGTGATCGTTCTCTGATTCAGGTCTAAATTCCGATTTGTGGCCGAATGAATGAAATGCATGAAAGAAGTCCGCTCCCTAAAAAGGGTTGTGACGTGTGTGTAGCTAAGGCGTACTCTTGGCCCTAGATAGCGCATTTGAAAAAACAAGAGACACACCTTTGGCTTAAAATCACTGACTTCTAAAATCAGTGGGCTTGTTTATGCCATTAAAAACAACAACAACAACTTCGGCATATACTTACGTATAAATCATAAAGGCGAAATGTAATGAAGTATTTGTATTCTGTAAATACTTTCAATTACAAAAACTACTTTGATAGTAAAGTGTTTTCAGCTCAGTGCATAAGCATAAGAATAAAGGCTCTTTTCTCTTCAGATAAATGCAGAACAAAGCAACAACGTAGTTAAATCACTGAAAAGAAATAAGAAAGAAAAAGTTATTCTAACTCCATCTTTCTAAACAGACATAACAATATAAAGAATGAACTTTATTTTCAATGATGTTGTTTCAGACTGAGAAAAGAGAGATTACTTCGAAGATAAATATACTGAAAGTGTATACAGAAGAAAAACTGCTGGAAAACAAGCATGCGTCAGCGCTGTCATAGGATGAGATGTTTCATGGTAAAAATTTTCCGCTCTCAAGGGAAAATGCCTTCAAAAGTAGAGTGTTTGTTTTCTTATGTAAGATAGATTCTTCAGGGATATCTCGGCCTCTTTTCTGCTTTTATTTGCATTACCTGCTTTTTTTTTACTTTTCGTTAAATTTCTTTGCAAATATTGTTTAAGATGTATTAGGTCTTAAGTAAACGTTTAAAAAAAACCAGCATATTTTAGACGTTCTAGAGCTAACTAGTTACAAAAAAGTTGTTATTTGCGGATATTTTTATATTTTCATCTTCATCGGGAAATTAATTATTCTTTGTATGGTTTCGAACTCTTTTTTTTTTTTCTCTCTCTCTCTCTTTATTTTGCATAGACAAGTCTGGAAAATATATGTTCTATTTTTATGAAATTTCGTAGAGAATTTGTAGAAAGCAATTAGTACTTTACTTGTCTCTTTTTATTTATCTGTATTGTAGAGTATTAATTATCTGCTTCAATTTATTTCGATTATATAACATAAAAATGCTAAGCTTATTTTGAAGAGATTCTTCATTTTGAAAGAAATGTTCTACAAAATTATTCTTTAAATGATCTTGAAACCTTTCCTGTCTTTACTTTGAATATACAATTTTAGATAATAAGAGTTCAATTTTTATGAAAACTCCTAGAATGTACTAAGAAAATATTTATTTGTTCACTTGTTCCATTTTTTTTTAAATCTGTAACATAGTAAATTAGTTATCTATTTCCTCATGTTTTATTTTATTTTATTTTATTTATTTTTATTTATTTTTTGCTTTCTCCATATAAAAAGGAATCTTATTTTGAAGTGGTTCTCCAATTTGAAAGAAACTATAAAAGAAATTGTTTTTATAACGAAACTTACTTTGCATATACAATTGAGAAGATACAATTTTGTTTTTATAAATGCATTTAGACAATTATGTGAAGAAAAAAAATTATTGGTTCACTTCACTGTATTAATCCGTAATATGAAAAATTTAATCATTTACTTCAAATTATTTCTGTTGCTTAACCTTCAACAAAATGTTTTTTATTGTTTCCAATATTTTTCTTTTAATTCGCATATACAACTTTAGATGATATAGTTCTATTTTTATGAGTGATTCTAGAGAATATTGCGAAAATAATTATTGATTCAATTGTTTCATTGTATTAATTCGTAATATAAAAAGATTAATCATCTACTTCAAATTTTTTCTATTGCCTGACCCTTCAATTAAATTGTTTTTTATTTTCATTGTCTCAAATATTTTTCTATCTTTACTTTGCATATATAATTTTAGATGATGCAGCTCTATTTTTATGAATGCATTTAGAGAATATTGAGAAAATAATTTTCGGATCACCTGTTTCGTTGTATTAATCTGTAATACAAAACATTTAATTATTTACTTCAAATTATTTCTATTGCTTAATCCCTCAACAACATTGTTTTTTGCATTGTCTCCTATATTTTTCTATCTTTACTTAGCGTATACAACTTGAGATGATACAGCTCTATTTTTATGAATGCATTTAGAGTATATTGTTAAAATAATTATCAAATCACTTGTTTCATTGTATTAATCTGTAATATAAGAAATGTAATTATTTACTTCAAATTTTTTTTCTATTGTTTAACCCTTTAACAAATGTGTTTTTTGCATTGTCTTCTATATTTATCTATCTTTACTTTGCATATACACGTTCGGATGATAAATTATTATTTTTAAGAATGTATCTACAGGATATTGGGAAAATAATTATTGGTTTACTTTCTTCATTGTATTAATCCGTAATATAAAAAGTATAATCTTCTATTTAAAATTATTTATATTGCTTAAACCATACAAAAAGGAATCCTCCTCCGGTTAAATTCTTATTAACTGTTCTCCAATGTCAAAGAATTTGTTATCAAATTTTTATTTTGAAATTTGAAAATTTTTTCAAGAAATCTGAAATTAAAACTATTTCTAACTTTTTCTTCGTTATTCTGCATCTGATACAACGTTTATTGATTTTGATTTTCTTTCAAAACCCTCTTTAGAAACAAAACAGATCTTGCGAAGTTATAGATTAAATTTTAAAAACAATGATTGCAATTCATTGATATCTTTCAACTTAATTTAGATTTCTTTCTAGATAAATAGCAGCAATCGTGTCATTTTGAAATTTTCTGGAAGCTTCATGATATTTTTAGCAATGTTTTTCTTCATGAATAGTAAATAAATAAAGTTTATTGATTTTCATTATCGTTCAAAAGGCTTTTTAGGAGCTAAAGGTATGAAATTATCAAACAAATTTTAAAAACAATAAAATTGATTGTAATACACTGATATCTTTCAACTTAATCTACATTTATTTCTTAATAAATGGCAGCAATCATGTCATTTTGAAATTTTCTGGAAACTGCGGAAAATTTTTTAAATGTTTGTCTTTCTAAAAAACATTTTTAGAAATGTTTTTCCACCTTTAAATCTACCTAAAAAGAGCAATCAGTAATTACTTTTAGCTAAAAGTACGTTTGTACGTTCAGGGTACCTTTTCTTTTCATTTCTGGGTACATTAGATTGAAAAACTACTTTAAACAAAATATACTAATTATTTCTTTTTTAAAAATTGAAGAAAACCGTGTCCTCTGGCTAAAAAGATATATAAAAAAAACCTTCTAATTCAAATGCTTATAAAATGATATAATAAATGATAAAATAGGCAGTTTAAGAATATAGTATTTAGTTCCTGAAATAAGAAGTAGGCTATATTTCTATCCAGTCTTTAAATATTGGTATTCACTCGATAAATAACATTAAATTTTCAGGGGGTTTTTTCACATTGCAATGCATTAAATCAACTTCAGTATCTTTCTATAGAGTATTTCTTTTTCAGTATCTATCTGAATAGAATGCTATTTCTATATTACAAGAACTACGCAATATGAAGAAAAATTAAGGAACAAAATTTAAATCATATATTTATATGCATAAGATTTTAATTCATGAGATTTCTCATAAGAAACTTTTATCAAAATTTAGAAATTAAAAAATGGAATTTAAAAATGTAAAACTTATACTACTTAATTATAAGAATAAATGTAACTTCCCAAAAAATTTTGAATTATTTTATTAAGAAAACTTCTCAGAAATTAAGAATATTGAGTGGAAAGTATTTGATATTTTCACAAACAATAGACTTTTCAACACATTCTTTTGCCTAAATCAATAATTTTATGAGAAGATTACCAGAAAAGAACAAAATAGAAGAAAGTACAAAGTACTCTCTCCTACAATTATTCAGAGTAAATAAACATTACTACTATCTCATGTTCTCGTAATTTACAACATTTTTTGAAACCACCTCAGATTACCTTTTATTAAGGTTGCGCTCATGAAATTTCGTGTTTTTCATTTAAACCACGTAGGGCTCTTCAATCATGAAATCAGCTGCAATGATCTCGACAAGACTTTCTCACTCACACTCAAATAAAGGCAAAATCCCTCATCTTTCTCATAAAATTGTGGCCCTTGGGCAAGACCATGAATGCCGCAAATGATCGGATTTTTATTTCAAGAGTCCCAAGTATGAGAGTTTTGTGCTTTGTAATATAGTAAAGAAAGCTGAGTATGCATTTTGCAAAACTGAGTATGCATTTGAATGCTTTCTTTTCAACTGATTAATACTAAAGTTTAAAATAGACTATAAATTTAGAAATAATCATTAATATTAAAAGGAAAATTTAAAATTACAACAAAAGGTTAAAATTTCAGGGGGCGATTGCCCTTACATAGTAGCGAAAGACTGAGAGAGTCTATGAACTGGCAAAACAACTGACAAAGAAATCTGAAGTTGATATTCATTTCCATGAAACAAAGCCAGAGATTAAACTCAATTTAAATAAATTGGCTCTGCGACAATGACAAAAGAGGTAGTTTAATTTAGTTATATTAACGTCCCGTTTTAAAGCAACACTAAGGCTATTTTGGGACGAACCTCGTAATTTTGAACCGTGATAAGATGACGAGGACAACATCTTTCCAAACTTCCACACCACACCAGTGAAAGAGCATTTGGCCCTGACGGATTTAAAGTGCACCAGACCTCCTTACACGACGGTTCTTCGATGGAATCGGGTCTCCAACCTGAAACCCTGCAGTTCCGAATCCGAGACCTTTCCACAGCCCACTGCAGTACTGGCAAGAAGTGTAGACTAACTCATCTGTAGGGAGAATAATTTAGAAGTATGCTGATAAAATGAGTCAAAATGGAATTAAAGAGTTCTTCATTTAAACTAAGTTTTCACAGGTTATGGCGTTTTCAAAACATATTAGAAATGCCCCCCCCCCTCCCGCTTTGAAAGTATGGTGGGGATGGATTTTTGAGGTTATGTAGTAGAGGATGAGTAATTTCTTCCAGTCATTGAGAGGATATGAATTACACTTCACATCGGTTTATAAAGCTGTGGGAGGGGAATCAAAACGTTGTCAGAAAACGTTGAAACGTTGAAAAAGAAAAAATTTAACGTAATGTATTCTAATTAAAGTTCTCATATGAATTGCCCATTCTATAATCCGAATGTCATCACAAGAAAACGAAATTGCCTTCTCGAAGATGAGAATTTCCTTTTAGAACAAAGATTCAAATTACAGAAAGAAAGAAAATTTTGGAGAGGAACCAAAGAAGAACGAAATTAAGGTTTGCGCACCGTTAATTAATCCCGGGAGAGTAGAGCTGTTCACGATCTCGTAGCTTTTGTGCTCTGGTGATAACGTGCGAGAAGAATAGAGTTTGCATTCAAGGTTAAATGTTTATGGGAATTGGGAACAGCAAGTCTTTTCTTCCATAATGTTTCTACTAGAGTTTTGTATTTCTTGAAAAACAAGGATGGATTCTGATTGGTATTAGTGTTTAGCGGTATTAGAAACCATTGCTATCAAAACCTATTCCTATATTCTTCAGCTTGCATTTGTGAGTAAGCAATAAAAAGGAAAGAACTGAATTCTAGAAAGAAAACTTCAAAGCTAGACGAAATTATATAACACGATTAATTTTGAGAGAATAGAACTGTTCGTAATTATTTCATGGTTTTTGTGTTCGAAAGATATAATGAATGCTGTGAATTGATTGGGTATTCATTCAGGACAAAGTGTAAGTTGTTCTTAAAAAAATTAATATTTAGTGGCATTAGAATTTAATATTATTAAAATCAAGTTTCTGACATCAATCAATTTTTGTACACACATTCTGTAATGAAATATTTCATTTTGTAATATTCTTGATTTAATATTTAGTGTTATTAATATTTATTACTATTAAAACCCTTTCTCTCGCTCAATAACCTTTTCAAGACACTCAATTTATTTCAGCAAATTTATACATACAAAATATAAAAGCTGTAATTAATTATTTGTCAGCAGTAAATATTTTTAAAAACCAAAACTATGTTATTGAGAAAATATTAAAGATTTTTCCCCAAGCACCTATTGGTTATAAAAACAGATAATGTATAGAAAACAAAATTGATTTTTTTCATCTACAGTTTTGTACACACATGATTACTTTTTGACATTTATCACCGTGAACATTTAGGTATTTTTCACATATGTGGGCCAGTTTCTCTTCGCTTCTTCAAGGAACGTTTTAGCCAGTGATGTGATATGGTCTCTAAGGTTCCTTTGATGGTCCTTATTAGTTTGGAAACTCTTTGAATTTTGTTTTATTTAAAGAATATAGAGCAGTAATGTATAAATATTCAGCATCCAATATTATGATTTTCGTATACTGGTCAGCCAGCTCGTTGTCGAAGATTCCAGCATCCGCCATTTCTTTCAAATGACTTGATCAACTCATTAAAGAAGATCTTCTCTTGCTACAGTCTGCCGTCTTTGTCCAATATGTCATCGAGAATATAGCTTAGAGCCGAGTGATTTTCATTTCTTCCCTGAATTGAAGAACGGCTAGGATCCAAAAATAATAATTCCAGAAGAATGAGGAACCAAAGATGCATCATCGTCGGATTCAGATGTCTCTTGAAAAAGAGAAAAATTGTACCCTAAAATGATGTATGTATTTATTTTATAATATTTGGCGTGTGAAGTTTAGGTCAATTTTTTGGCTTTTATATGTATAAATTTCTTGTTAGATTATATCTGTATTATTACAAATAGTATTTAAAACATATTAAGGTATGATATAAAAACTGGTACAAGAAACACGTAGACATTTCCTTTCCATTTTTATAGATATCTATAATTTTGATTTCTATATTATATAAAGGAACCATCGAACATGTATTTATTCTAATATTATTTAACTGAAAAGTTCTTAAGTGTATGCATCAAGGTCGAAAATGAATTGAAATGCTTTATTTTAAAAGAAATGAAGAACATAAGTAATACAATACAATCGAAACACATACAAAGACGGCACTTGCCAAAATCAACAGCATACACGCATTATTAGACAACAAATAATTTGTATTAGATCAACACTACAAATAGATTATTCACTAGGCTGCTCCTTTTACGGATTACGTGACAGTTTCGAAATATCTAGAAAGACCCAGTGTCTTAGCTCTTATTTGAGATATCGCCAGAATTCCTAAACATTCGAGAATCTTCATTTTTATCCACCAAATCGCCAAATTTGTCGCCAAACCTAAGTGTTATTGCTTCAGTTGTCAGTTCAGCATACATTAAAAGTACCTATAACATTCTCTTCCTTGCTATTGAACTAACTGCACAAGGAAGCAATATTACAGATCAGAAACAACATCATTATTCATCATACATGAGCAATTGAGAAAGAAAGATTAATCCATGATTTAGAGTAATTTTGCTGCTTTCGGCTTGGGACATTACTCGATATAAAAATTTTATTTGTAAACATGATTTCATAATTACGATAAAAACATCAAGAAAAAATTTTTGTGGGGTATGTCGAGTCGATTACTGGGGTTAAGAGCAATGTCTGGAAATACGTGTTTAATGGGTATTCGGAAAAGTATAAAAAGAGAATTGCTATGTTACAAAGTATCCTTAACATTGTTTGTAGAAATGCAGAGTAATTTCAAAATGGTACATCAAATACAAATGCATTTGCAACAATTTCCCATCGGTTTACTGCCTTCGTATTAGAAATTGGTTAACGGAAAAAATCCGGGAATCCGGAAGAAAATCATACACCAAACCAGCTGGAGTGGTCTCCTCAAAACTTTCTCGCATACTCTCTCATAAAGGTGTTCTCCCAAAGAATGCCTTGTATGACATTGGCGTACAATAGTTGCGAAACATTAATCTTTGGATGAACATCGCATATTGTGTCAATCTTGGTGAGTAATTCGGTGATTAATCTCTGGCGCGCGGTTAATAATATCTGAAAATCGGCTTTCTGTTATAGACGCATTTTACCTAACCGACTGAAAGAAAAATTTAACACAGAACTACAATTATAGTCATAATATCTCATACCAAATTTGATATATTTGAGTCATTGCGTCTTGGAGTTATATCGTGTTTACATGTTTCTGATAGTACAGATCAACATAGACAGCGAATACCTTGTCGGATTTGACTCAAAATTTGATAGATATCTACAATGTAGATGTTAATTCTGTGTATCGAATTTTATTTATTTATCTTTCTTCGTTTCGTACTTGTCATGTTAAATTATATTCGAACAGCTTTATAGACAGACTTCCTCTGAGAGAAATTTGCACAATATTTGATAGAAATCTACAATTTTGGTAGTACTGCTCAGCATCAAGCAGTACTCACTCGCTTCAACAATGCTTTGAGGCAGTCTGAGAAATTTCAAATTCGTAGACGTTTGAGTGGTATATTTGCAACATTTTTGTTAGGTTGATAATCTTCATTAAAAAGATTAATTAAATTAAAGCAAAACTTTGCAATATACATTGCACACTTCAGAAAATGCTGAAAGTGCTGGAGTTGCAATGTCACGAGGTATCCTCCAAATAGTTTGGAGACATGTGGAAACATTTCAAATTATTAATAGCTTTGGGAATTGTATTTTATTCGATTATTTAAATTTTCAGCATACAGAATTGTTTTCAAACATTTGAAAATTCAATTAAATCACGTTAACAATTGAAAATTCATTAATTTTGTGGAATAATGTTGGGCAGAGATTCACATACAAGCTTGAAATGGCTCGGAATTTTATTGACACTAA
Organism: Argiope aurantia; assembly: GCA_026543865.1. NCBI lineage: Eukaryota > Metazoa > Arthropoda > Arachnida > Araneae > Araneidae > Argiope > Argiope aurantia. Next base: position 30,747 of record JAPMOR010007416.1, read on the forward strand.
AAAAATGCAAAAAATGGGTCAAAAGGAGGACAATTTCAGACACCAAGAGTCTCTCAACTGCCATAACTGCCGAATTCGGGCTATAGAAAATCCTAGAGCTATCGTGGTAATCCAGTTATATAACATTGGTTGTGAAATTACCTCAAGTTTCAAATATACCGCAATCATCCAACCTCATTAGGGATGCTAAAAGGCAACATCCGACGATCACACCTACAGATATACTATACATTGCTGTTCAGGGCATTGTTCCTCAACTGCAAGTATTTTGGTGAAAGACTGTAGACCTGTTGAGCATTTGTTATAAAGAAAATAGTCTTTACTAAAAATCAATTGTGATGATAATTATTGCTTTAGTTATCATATGAAGCGCCATCTATTGGCCATTTTTGTACTTTTTGGTGTCAATAAAACTTTATGTCATTTCAAGCATTTGTGTTAATTTCTACCTTTACCAACATTATTCCATGAGTTATTGAGTTTTCAGATGTTAACGGACTTTTGAATCACCCGGTAGTTGAATGGCTGTGAAAGAAGCAGATTACCCAGTACATGGTCTAACTCGACAGTTATTGTTGGAAACAGAACAAACGAATCTGCGTAATTTTCTTCAACAATGCATTAATAATAATGGCAACACAAAATTTTGTTTGCTTTGCAAGCCTACCATCGAATGCTATGTAATCAAGAATATTTGTCAGATAATATTCTCTTTCTTGCTAAAATTGATGATTTAGAGATTGTTTCGAGAGCATGCTATTCCTCTTCTCGACTCTGTGAGAAGAAAAATAGCAGGAAATAGCATTTCACTTTTCCTCCTCTCAGCTGAAATTTAAACTCTTTAAGCCGGTTTTATGAGGGAAAAAGGAAATAAGAATAAAAACCAGAGACAACTTGTTTTTAGAAAATGTATTACAGAAGAGGGATTTTCAAATGAGGAATTTCAGATGTCAGCACCTATTCCTCCAGATGAATATTTCATGAAATTTTTCATACGAGACAAAGACAATTCTGCTTTCTTTCTCTCATATTTATTAAGTAAAATATTTTTATTGCTAAATTGAAAAAAAAACTTTTATAGGAGCTAATATATCAGTAAAAGAATTCCAGTTTTTTATTACCATCTTGTATGCAAACTAAGCAAAGAGGAAATATTTTTTCGGAATTGTGTTTGCCTGTCCATGAATATATAATAGCTCAAAACTAATATATATTGCAAAGGCCCATTTTTCGAATGTTTTAAACCAGAATTTGCACAGAACTACAATTGTAGCCCCGAGATCTCATGCTAATTTTTTTTGTTTGTTTTAGTAAATATACTTTTGAGCTATCACATTTACATATGTATGAGAGTACAGTCCGAGAAACAGTCAACCCTTTGATAAATTTTGCTCAAAATTCGATGAAGACCCCGACTTTAAATATTAAAACTGTTAAAAAAAATTTATTTATTTAAAATGCTAAATTTTTGAAATATCACGTTAATATACATTAAAAAGCAAAGATGGACAGATTATCAATCCCTTGATGAATTTAATTCCAAATTTGTAACGGATCTCCGTTTTAAATCGTAAATTGTGAGTCATATTTCACCGACCTAGCTCTTTGAGATTAATAATTATTGTGCTCTCTTGCATTCAGACAGCTGAGCTGTTAGATTTTTTTGGGGTGGAATTTATTCAAAATTTAATAAAATCAGCAATTGAGGTGTACAAATCATTTACCGAATTTCCTCCCTCTAATTGAAAGAGTTTTTGAGTTATCATGCTCAGAGACATGATTTCAAAAACGTATTTTTAAAATTCATATGATTATTGATGAAAAGATTCGTTAAAGTCTCGAGTTCAAATTTTTTGACAATTACAATATTTTCTCTTTTTATGCTTCGTATACGAAAAAGTGAAAATAAGCCGACGAAAGTCCTATAATTGTTAGAAGGAGGTTGCAAAATAAAAACAAACAAATTATTTGAAATTAACAAACCTATTATTTTAAAGATCAGTAATTCATGATTTAATTCCGTCCCAGGAAAAGACCCTATGAAACAGAGATATGACTACTCAAAGCAACTCAGCCCGATCTTGAAGCACAGGTACAACTTGTAGGGTCAAGAACAAAATTCCATCACCAGACCATTTGAATAATGCACCGTCCGATATGTGCAAGTAGCAGAGCACCTAATCACCATGTCCTCACCACCAGAAGATGTCAATTCCGCCTTTTTCCATTTGAAATATGCCATATTTACATTTACAAATTCGCTATAGCATAAGATCATTATAACAACAATTAAACAAAGTTCACGCTCAATGTTTGCATCCGGGATACAAATCATTATGGCACTATTTCACGAATACAATAAAAGGAGAACACTATCAACATCGATTCGAAGATCTCGATGAAAACTTTAACTGTATAATTTCAGTAAAATAAGTTCTGAAAGACTCCTTTCGGCACATGAGGCACATAATATATTTTCCCTAATAGTGTCCCATAAAGAACAAATCAATAATAGGGTATTTTCAAGTGATTCCTCACCATCTAAACACATTGGTTTCTTTTGACACAGATTTGATTGATATAAGCCAATGATGCCGGGCCGGTAATGATCACGGCATGAAATGTGAATAGAGTTCGGGTATATAATCGTATATATTTCTCTGTGCAGTCGAATAGCATGATATCTGTCATGTGGGGCCAATCAACTTGTCATAGAAAATTATTATCGATATTAATCTTCCAGAAGTCTGTATGTCAAACTTCTCTAAAATTTACAAATCATGACCATCACTCGGAGCTTATTTTGAGAAAGTTTCCCCATGACTATATACTTTAATGTACAAATAATAATGTAATGTAATAAGCAACCCAAGCGCTATAGAGGCCCATAAGACGCATGCCCATTGCCATTTTGCGCAATGTTTATTAACGGTTCAGAAATTGCATATAAAATTATTTTTTCATTTTATAAATAGTATAGCGCGAAATACAGAAACAACCTACAAAATTCCTAGTGAGTACATACCAAAGCCAAGAAAATGCAGATAAAAGAAAACTAAAAGTAAACAAGCAATAAATTTAATTAATCCATAAAAATAAAAGGAAATTTAAAGCTCGTAAACAAACCAAGTAAAAACACTTGAGAATACAATCTGAGTTTGGGTGAAATAATAAGCGATTTTATAAAATTAGCTGGCATTTTCATTGCCATCGTAATTTTGGAAAGTTGCACAAATGCATGGTCTTTTTTTCCATACGTTTCTTTTCTGACATTAATGCATGAAAATTATCTTTCCTACCAAATCTATCCGTGTGTCGCGGGTCCTCAGTTCGAATCGGGGTTTTTGCTTTATTTATTTATTTTTTTTGCTTGGGTATTTATTTTTAATATTTTTTTTCTTTTTAAGTTTATCTATATGGGTGTATTTCCTGAATAAACACAAAATTTACACAAAATTTACACAAAATTTTACACAAAAAAAATTATAACTAACTATTAGAGGCTCTTTCTTCATCTCTCACGCTGACAGTGTCATATAGGTCCATTTCGGACCCGATTTCACCATGGTAAAAACCGAATGTAAATTCAAAAATCTAACTAATGATAGATAAACTGTAAAATGAATGCAATAATATAGTATATTGCTTCTAATTACATGGTAAACTAAATACATTAATGGTTTTTTATTTAAATGACCATTTCATATGTAGGTAAGACTGAAAAATATTCATATACAATCAGTTTGTAATTGTATCTAAATATTTTCTCTAAAAAACAGGATTTTACAAAAGAAAAATCCGAGTGAATCTCGGCCTTCCAGATATTCATTAAATAATAAGAATGTAAATTAGTAAAAAAAATCGTAGTAAAGATCTATTATTGGAATAGGCTGCATCGAAGCAAAAATTAAGACTGAAATAAATTATTTCTGCCTTTTATCCAATAAAATCATCTATGCACTAAGTGATCCAATCATAAAAAGAAAAGGAACAATAATAAAATCAATCAATAAAATATTAAATGTTATTAAAAGTGCCAATATCTCTCAAGAACATGAACAAATAAAAATTATGTTTTTCCTCAAATAAAAAATTCAATCAAAAACTGTATGGAAGAAGTGTCTCAATCGAATCCCATCGAGAGAGAGGCAATCAATCAAAATGTGACAGGCTGGTAATAAATTTCTTCAATTGCTTCTGACTCTGCAAAATGTAATTATTTTTACGAAGGACAAGAAAGATTGCAAATAATGATTTTACGCCATGCAATCAAATCCCATTCCGATTCCAACTTCTATTTTCTCTTATAACATTTAAGGTGACATCTTCTAAGTCTACCGTCTAAGGAATAAACGGGAAGTTCTAAAAGAAACTATCTATTTTGGAACATTTTCTTAAATCACATCTGTTCGTCTTTATCATCTTCAAATTGTGTTAAAAAAGTTTTATAAATTTTACTTTTCTGTTTTCAGTATATTTTGTAAACAATTTATTTTACATTTTAGTATTAATTACATATCTTAGTAGATTACTAGAGCTATTGAATAAAAAAACAGTCTTATTTTTTTAATAGACAAAAAAATCAAGAAAATTAATATTACATACGTATAGAGATAAGGGGGAAATAGATGGCGTATGTTCCATGGTTATGATGTCACAGCCGAAGTCTCAGCAGTCTGCAAATACTTTTTTTCACTTTCGCCTATGCCAAAAATAAATTTTGTACGCATGTAAATTAATTTTTTTTGTCTATCTAAAAAAAATAAATTATTACCACTTTTTCAAGCGATAAGCACATTTGAATTTTGTCTATGCTTTCAAAATACTGTCAGATGAAATATATGTAAGGTTACAGGAAACTTATGCAGAACTTATTCTTCTCTAAAGATCAGCTGGAAGATGTTTAAAACTTTTAAAAGAGAGGAAAGAATCGATTTCTAAAGAAGGAGATTCAATTAAACATAAACATTATTGTGTATTAGTAAAGAAAGAAAGTTAAATCACATTACGCTTCCTGCTGGAATGAATGATCATTTCATCGATTGCCATAAATATGTTGCTTACAAAAAAAAATACTGCACATGGTATTATCTGTGCAAGGTGGGTTTCGCAACTACTTATCATTACTTATAAAAGTCGTGGTCTCATGTGTATTCCGCCCTCTTTATAATCTTGATTTAGCACCATGCGATTTTCCTTTTCACTAATTTAAAGTAATATTTCCGAAGTAATCGTTTTCCGCTATCAGAAGCATTGGTAAAGGCTGAGAAGGCGATTTTGAAGTGCCTGTCAATAAAAATGGTAAAAAAATTGAGATAAATGCATTGAGGAGAGTTGAAAACAATTCAGGTAAATATAAGGGAAGTGAACATTTCGAGAAATGCCAGTAATATTTGGAGGATGAGCCATGCTAGATATTTTTATTAATTTGCAATCATTCTTCACTAAACAGCTTACTTAAAATACATTTTTATGTATAGTTTTGCAGATCAGTTGTGCTTACAGAAAAGAGTGACTTACAAATTGAGAGAATTAAAGAATAAAGAGATTTAGGCACCTGATGTCAAAAAGAATTTCGGAGATTTTTGAGTATGAAATCTATTTTCACCCCTCAAACTTTCTACGAAACGCTTTCTGAAAAGTTTATCTCCTGGAAAATAAATGAAAATTGAATTTGAGAAGCTTGAAATTCATATTGATGTACAAAAAAATACATGTCGAAATTTTCCAAAATTTTTTCACTTAAAATTAAAAATTCTGTTCTTGTATTGCTCTTCATACATAAACTACTGTTCTTGTAATTCTTATTGAATAGTAAAAAAAGCATAAAATTGTTTTAATGTACCTAATAAGTAAATAATTCTCGAAAACAAAACAAAAAGAAATTGGAGCATCCTATTTGTATAAAGATAAAATTTAATTAAGGGTGTATACATTTTGGTCATGACGCACATAAATAGAATTGCTTTTTTTTTTTGAGAAAAAATTGCATGAGTGGTCTATTTAACTTTCTTGCACATTTCCAAAAAAGATGGTAACTCCTCCTCCCTCCCCAGTTAAGATTTGTGAATAGGAAGAAGGTCGTAAACATCTGGATTTTCATATTTTTATTTTGCTCCACGCAAGCAAAACGAATATTTTGCTTGTGCTTCAAAGTAAAATAAATGAAACAAAATATGCATTTTGGATACCTTTGTTTCCATCATTTAAAAGCACAGTTTGACATTAACTTTGTTTTTAATAATTAAACCTCACACCAAATTTTATTTATCCAAATTGTTTCATTTTTGAGCTATTACATTTACATACCCTGGAATGTACGGTCCAATACAGATCAATCTTTAGATAGATTTGATTCAAAATTTCAGAAAAATCTCAACTGTAGATGATAAAGCAATTACAAAACTTCATTTATTTAAATTGTTTAGGTTTTGAATTATGGACTTAATATACATCTGAAATTACAAATCAAGAGATGGCCAATGGATTGTTGTTAGATTTCATACCAAACATGGCAAGGATCTATAATTTTAAAAGATAGAAATATTGTAATAACTAAATGTGTGTAAAATATTTTTAGTTCTTCCCTTTCGTCTAAGAAATGTAATCGTCAAAAATTTCGAATTCGAAAAATCTCCACGTTTGAGACCTTCTTGAGTCTGATAAAAACATTTCTGATATTATGCCTTTCGTCAGCAGGATTATTCAAAAATGTCATAAACTATATGGCTGAAATTTGGTACATGTAATTATAGCCATATTCATAGATTTCTGTCAATTTTTAAAAGGTATCCCTTCACATTATGCCCTTCATGAGCATGATTACTCAAAACCGGAATGAGCTAGATGGTTGAAATTTAGTATATGTAATTGAAACCATATTCGTAGATTTCTATCAATTTTTAAAAGAGATCCATTCGCAAGAAGTCTGTCTGTGTGGGAGTCTGAAGTCTGGCATTCCAGTACAAGTAAACTCAATAAATCACTCGACTCTAGGCAGATCATATTTTGTATGTAAGTTTAGCATCTAAAATTTAAATACTTGTCAAATTTTGAACCAAATTCCTCAAATGATTGACAGTCTTTTGGTCTATTCTTTCTCATGCATATAAATGCAATAACTCATAAATTCAATTGTAATTTTGTATCCATTTTGGTGTCAACTGACAAAAAAAAGGCATTCAGAATATATATTATTGCATTATATCCAATAAAAATGTTAGATGCACGTCAAAGATCTATATTTTGTGACCTTTATTGAAGATTATGCTGGAAAGTTTCGGGAAGACCACTCCAACTGGTTACTTTGTCGTACGAGGGAAAGAAAGGAAAGAACGTATTTCAATTACTAAAAATTTCGAACTCGATATTTTGAAGAATCTCCAGATTTCTGATCCTCCAAAGGCCGAAAAATACATTTTTCATATTATATATGTATGTCTGTCTGTTAATACGGTAAATCGTTGAGCTAATTAAATGAAATCTGGAATTTGATCTTTACATCAAGATTCTAGATTTCTATCAAATATTTAACTAAATAACGAGTTCTTTCTGTCTGACTGTCCGAACGACAGGTGAAGATGATAACTTCTAAACGGAAATAACTAAATGAAAGCAATTTTGTTCACATATTTATCATCTAAAGAGTAAAAAATTTTTCAAATTTGAATTAAATCTATATGAAGATTAACGTTCTGTCTGTATGTACTTTTATATGCATATAAATCCGATAACTTGAAAACTAAACGACTCGAAAATTTGGTACGTCATCTTGTTCTGTGTCAAATGTAAGTTTCATTAAATCAAAAAAAAAGTTTCAAAATGCATCCTTTGTATTTTTTTTTTCATTATACTATGAAGCACAAAACGTTCATGAACGAACACTGCAAAATGTCTGATCTCTCGTAGTGTGTACATAGGCCTTGATCGAAATTTTTTGCATAGGGCATTACATCTTTAATAGGAAGTATAAGAGTAAGTTTCAGACAGATCACTTCAGTTGGATTTTAACCTTTTTACTTAGTAAAGTCCAATATGTTATCATTTCTGAGTTAAGGTTTGTTGTATAGTAATAAAATCAACGATTTACTTAACGAATACGGATCCAAATATAATTTTCGTTATCCGAGTGCGGTGTAATTATTTAAAAGATTCAAGTTTGAACTCTCAACTGTCAATTTGTCAATTTTTTTCTCGAATTTTTTATTAAAATAATTAAACTCAATGAAATTGATTGTAATTTTTAACTAGATTTAGAGATCTATCAATCGGTTAAGGAAAAAAATTTCTACCGTGTCCGCTCCAATTTTCATCTCTAACTTGCTATTTACTCTGACCAAGACAAACATTTGTTTAAAAATAATTTTTCAAAACACGAGTAAAATGTATTAAAAATCATAATAGTTTTATTGTAATCATTTTCTACTTTTTGTCTCGAATTTACAATTCTTAATTACAAATATTATGAAACTTTGTGAAACCTTGAAATAGGTGTTTGAAAACACGAGTTAAATGTCTTAAAAATCATAATAGTTTTATTGTAATCATTTTCTATTTTTTGTCTCGAATTTACAATTCTTAATTATAAATATGAAATTTTGTGAAACCTTGAAATAACTTTTTTAAAACACGCTTTAAATGCATTAAATCAGAATAGTTTTATTATAATCATTTTCTACTTTTAGTTTCGAATTTACAATTCATAATTATAAATATTATGAAACCTTGTAAAACCTTGAAATAGATTTTTCTCAAATACTCAGTACCAAATAGTTATCGATACTTGGAATGAAAGTTTAATTAAATGGTTCGATTAACTGATTTGAAACATATTGTCACTAAAAATACATAAGTGTACAAACCTAAAAATTCTAGATCATTAGTGAATTAGTGAGGAATTATCATAAAATTCCATTCCAAAGGCATGAAACTAATATATTTTAAACTTTAAAGCATAACTTTACCAGAATTCAAAACGGAAGAAATTCCTATTTGGATTTATTTTATCTACTTCTTCATTTTTAATTTCAAATTCGTTACAATTGAAGTTATGGAACCTCGATATCAAATATTTTCCTCAAATATACTACAAGGTAGTGGCACTACTATAGAAAAAGGCATTATTACATAATATTGATTCTGTGATACAAATTCGAAAATATTATAACAGTACATTAACATGTCGAAATATAAGCTTTTCAAGTCTCAGAACACATTACATACTTGGAAAATGATAACAAATTATCATCTTTACCAAGTGAAGCTTTATTAAAAAGAAATGTTTACAAAAATTAAAGTTTCTCCAGAAATTTTTAAAATAAATCTTCTTGTAATATTCGAAATATTAAAATAGTACATAAACATATCAAAATACAAGCGTTTCAAGTCACAAAACACATCAAGTTCGTTGGAAAATCGATTATAAATTCTCATCTTTACAAAGGCAAGCTTCATAAAAAAAAATGTTTAAAAAAATAGCATTTTCTATAGAAACTTTTGAAATAAATCTACTTGTAATATTTGCCTCAATCGTCACATCTACAGAATCCGAGAAAATTCAAAATAGTAAAAATCGTTTTCATGGAAGAGACTGAATAATAGATGAAAAAAAAAAAAGATCTGATTTTTTCAAAAACATTTTTCTGTGGGAGAGCTTGCAAGAAAAACACTTCAGTTGTTATCACCTGCTTCAGATGCTGCAGATGAATATTTCATGACTCTTTTTCATTCGCCAGTGGAACTTCAGATCTTCTTATTCCCCATTTATGAGATGTTTTTATTGCGAGATAGAGGGAAATTCGGAATTAGATTTTTAAGTAGCTGGTATCTTCTAAAAAGGATGCTTTCCAAAATATATGTGGTGAGATTTAATTCTTTATCTTTGTCAGCCTTATGCAATAATTTTGCGGAAATAAGCTTTTAATAAGACTTTTGCAACTTTATTATAAACTTTCTTTTGATGTAGAGGATCATTAGAGACACAAGAAAAGCATTTTCTATTAAAAAAATTATACAAATTACTTGTTATGATAAAATTAATGCTTGATGTGGTAATTATTTTTTTCTATTTTTGATAAGTGGAATCCATCTTTCAGAAGACAATAACAAACAACTATAATTTACACATTTTTTGAAATGCATAAATCCTCCACAATACAGATAACAGCAGCAAATGTTTTCAGAAAAAACTGTTATAGAATCCTTAAAGAAAGACATATATCAGCTAGAATAGATCTATTACTATATAACTTTAAACAGGATACCTCAGAATTGGAGTTACAAACTTCTTGAAGAGGCAGAATATGTTTAGTTCACTTGGAATCATATAACAATGCTGGAGAGGTATACCAGACACGATAGATGGCATTGCATGAGTTGAAAACATTCTCTGATGAAATCTTCACTTCAAAATCATTTCATAGCAAAATTCAATGATCATATCCAATAAACTTTACATTTGTTCATGTGGCCAAAGCACAATCAGGGTTAATGAAGTAGAGAGGACATTACAATGACACCATTAAACTCAAACTTTTGATCCAAAATGCATAATCAAGAAAAATGTCCATGTCACAAATGTGCAATCATAAGCAATGAAATGGCAATGACGTCGCTTTTGACGTCAGAAAACTCAAAACAATGCTGGGGAGATCCAATCCTGATCCTATATAAATAGTTCCTATATAGGAAAAAGATTTTCTCTACCATATATGTATATTGGTATTTCGATTAATGATGTTATCAAGATTTTATTATTTTTAATATAAATAGAAAAATTTGACATTCACCGATTCGTTCTCATTCTTTTTGTTGTCGTTGTTGTTGCTGGTAAGAAATATACGTGAAGGAAATCCCTCTATGCAAAATTTGTTGTTGTTGTTGTCTCATTGTAGGTGCATTTTGAATCTAGTACAAAGAGGTTTTCTATGATTTTAAATGAACTGTGCCTTTTAGATCTGCTTATATCAGCTCTGACATCATTATGATGCCATTGGTTAATCTTTGTTCCCGTGGTCAACTTTGAAACTCATTGGTTTCGATCACTGAATCTTGCTATGAAATGAAGATTCTCTTAGGAAAAGCTTTGGAGTCCTGCAGACATGCAATGCCATCTACCTTGTCTTGGAAACATTTCCGATCCAGCATTGCAATGTGATGACCAGTCGTCTAGGTACATTCTACCCCTTTTAGAAATTTATAAACCTTTGTGCTGAGATATACTGTCTATCACTTTATATTCTTGAAATTGCAAATAACCCCCCCCCTCTCAAAAATAGTTAATAGTGATTTTTCTCTTATCAAAACATGGATTAAATAGGAACGAAATTTTTATCCATGATTTTATTTTTATCACAACTTGAGAAAAATTACACAAAAATTTAAATAAGGTTGCGTTATTTTTATTGATAATATCATTTAATATCAATTTTCGTGCATCGATGAGTATAATGTAAAAAATAGAGTCTCAATATGAAACATCAGTTCTTCTGAAATTTTTCTCAATATCCCAATAAAAGCAAGAGATTCCGATGAAATCAAGGGAAAACTGCGGGATCCGGAAGTTTCTCGCAGATTCCCGGAATTTCTCGTATACTTTCTAATTAAAATGCTGTTCCCTTCCCCTCCCCACCCGCCCGTTAAAATACTGGGAAAATGTGAAAGACCATGAATTTCTTTCTCGGTGATGGTGAACAATAATTACGAAGTTTAGATCTTTGACTTAAAGCAAGAGTTTTTACTAAATCTATTGCATAGTTTTTGGCGAGATTTTTGGCGATTAATCTTTGGCTTGTAATTAATAATATCCGAAAAATCGAATTTGTATTATAGACGCGATTTTTTCTAGTCGAATTGAAACAGAATTTAGATATATAACTACAATTGTAATCACAAAATCATGAACTAAATTGGATATATTTAAGTCACTGCGTTTTTGAGTTATTGCGTTTTGAGGTATCACTTGTGAAAGTACAGACTGACAAGTTCTCAACCTCTTGACGGACTTGGTCCAAAATTTAATAGATCTGTATGCTTTAAATATTAAATCTGTGGTTCAAATTTTATTCGTCTAGCTCTATTCGTTTTGAGTTATCCAATTGACTTATATCGGGCAACTGGACAGCAAGACTTCATCTGAATGGATATCACTCGAAATTTGATAAAAATCTACAAATCACTCGAAATTTGATAAAAATCTACAAATTTCGTTTAAAGACAATATACCAAATTCCATCCATCTATCTCAAAGTATTTTTGAATTATTGTATTCATATATATACATATTGATAAACAGGCAAATAGGCAAGTATAATACCAGAAATGTGTTTTCGAACCCTGAGATATGGAGGGTTCGAACACAGGAAGGAAACGTGGAGATCAAAAATCTTGATTTTGAATTTTTTTTTTATTGCAATACCTTTTTTATACAATGTATCCGAAAAGGTAAAAATTAGAAATATTTCTCCCTTCAGCTGAATAAAAATATCATCAAATATATATCAATCTAGTGAACCAGGTGTCTGTATCACATGATTCTTTTCAGCATCATCAAAAAGTTGTCTCACAAGCCGCTTTTTCTCATCTTTTATTTCTTTTCAATCATATTCAAACCAGTTATTTCCCTCGGAACATTTTCTACTCTCTTAACTTGACGAGTCATTCCCAGAATAAAATTCTCAGAACTTGGGCAATGCCTGCACCACCAAGACAACATGGAATCTTTGACCGATGCGAAGGAGTATCGTGGCAACTTTGATGAGAGGAACCACTTCCCCCGTTCGATTCATGAAATCATTTTCGTTTCAAGCGACACAGTGCAGCCTTTTTAGTACTTCGTGCAATTATAAAGAAAATCGAGTGTGGATTACAAGCGCTTTTTTCCTTTCTCACATATGAATTGTAGGGAAAGTATTGTAATTGTCAAAAAATTCGAATTCAAGATCCTGACAAATTTTCTCATTTTAGATCTCCATGAATAAAAAAAATTCTATATTATGTCTCCGACACTATAACTCAAAAACACTTTGAGCGAGATAGACCAAATCTGATATATGGACTTTCTGCTGAATTCGTAGTGTTCTTCCAAGTTTCGGCCGAAAACCATTCAGAAGAAGTTTATCTGTCTGGCTGCTCAAATCTAAGTCAATACGACAACTATAAAAATTTTAAGTTATATACCAAATTGTATTATGTACACGTTCACTTGTACTCAGACTGACCAGATATTTCCTCTGTATGGATTCCGTCTTAAATTTGATGAAAATTTTATCCGTCTAACTCAGCACTTTTTTTATTATTTTGTTCGCATAAAGATAGACTGCCAGTTAATTCGGTCATGACCTGTTAAGATCCCATCCGAGGGTTCCAAGTTGAGACCCAATTCTGTCGAAGAATCGTTATGTAAGCGGATCGGGTGCGCATTAAATCCGCCGTGACCGAATGTTATCCCACTGGAATGGGGTGGAAGTTTAGAGATGGCAGTGCCAGTTCAGGTGTCCTCACCATCATCTAACCAAATTTCAAAATTACAAAATCCAACCCAAAAATAGCTCTAATGTTGCTTTAAAACGGGACGTTAAAATAACAAAACTGATCTAAGCCAAATAATAATGCCTTCCCTTATCCTTGTGTCTATAATCATTATAGTTACAGAACATTTGATTGGTCATGGGACGAATGGACAGCCGAGCATAATTTTAAAAATATATTTGTCAAATTAGGAGAATTCCTAAATGCGGAGTTTTTAGATATAAGAAAGGAAAGGAAAATTTTTAGTCTTTAAATTCCGTCTGTTCATATAAGTGAGGCATAAATATCAAAAATATTTCATTCAAGAGAGTTTGCCATCATTCTAATTTTTTTTCAGTAAAAATTCCAGGAAAATTCTACTTAAATAACATCAAAAAAATCAGTTTTCAGTAACTAATCGATATGTCTCTAAGTGGCTTTGGAATTACTCGGAATTTTGATTCCATATTTTTTTTGTTGGTCAAGATCAATATTGAATAGAAATATAGGGCTTTTTGGGTCTCTCTCTCTCTCTCTCTCTTTCTCTGTCTTTTTTTTTTTAGTTTAAAAGTTTTAAGCAAATTGCTGTACTAACTAGAAAGCAACATTTTCGTATGGAGAATATTATAATATTCTAGAGCTGAGTTTAAATGCTTGGATGAGATATGTGATTTCAGAAATATTCTGAAGAATTAACAGTAGGGAAAAAATGAATATAAATCTGACTAACATTTCATAATTTTCAAAGCAAGAGAAACACAAAGAGTAAAAATATTCTTATGACATAAAAATCCTACTCTTAAAAAAAGATTTATATCATTTTTTACAATAAGATGCATAATCTAGCAAAAAAATTATTACATTATTAATAAAAGAATTAAAGTTATTCTGAAATTACTTTATAAACTTATTTAATTAATTAATTAAACTATGGAAATATAATTTTAATATTTTAATTTCAAAACTCTTAAAAATTAACTCTTAATTATTAGAATAGAGAATTTTACCCTTTAGATTCTCTCTCAATAAGATATATTCACATTGTAGAAAAAATAAGTCTAAGTACAGCATAGACTTTAATGTTTGTAAGTAAATATAAAGTGGAGTACGTGCGTACGAGTCCTTTTCTCCGAAAAATTTATTACATGAGAGAATATATTATAATGTAATTAAATATTAACAGAATTAATCAGTCATATCATTAAATATACCTTCCCATTATAAACCTTTGTTAGGATAATTATTATGCACTTCATGTTAGATGTAAACCCTTGCTTCCTCCGTTTTCTTCCAAAATTTGAGGCCTTATTCTTAAAAAGTGATCATCTATTGATGATTTAAAATATTTTATGTCTTTAGTACTATTTTTCCCCTCTTTTTGGCAAAGGTTAAAAATTTCTTGAAATGTGAAATTCAAGTAATTAACCATTATTCAAAGAGGGGCCAAATAATATGTGCTGACTGGAGCCGCAAAATGCTTCAATCCACCATTGACTATGTTCCATTCATTCCCCACGTTATTTTTCGAACATAAGAAAGTGAAATAATTGAGAGCAGGTCTATTCTTTCGAGATTAATTACGGTGAATAAATTAAATTTCGTTTTTCATCGGCGGCACTCTCGAGCTCTCTTTCTATCTGCAATTTAATTCTTTATTCAGAAACAATATCATCGCATTGGAAGAAAATTCCTCTCTTTTCAGAGCAGGTAATTTTGTTATCTCTAGGGAGTTGAAGTTTAACCACGAGGGTTAATTAGAATACACTTCGATAAAACTCTTTTAAATTTTTGATTTTCCATTGATTTAAGAATTTTTACATAAAAGTGAAAAAAACTTTTGTTATAAATTGTTCATTTTCTTATCGTTGATGATACGTTGATGACGTTTATTATAAAATTTCTGAATATAATTTAAATTGGTGAATGAATGCTATTTCCTAGTAGAGTTAGTTAATGGCAGTGTTCTAACGCAATCAAACCATTATTTATGAACCAATTAAAATGAAATAAATGCATAAAAATAAATGTAATAGCTAATATATTATAATTATTTCCATATTTTTTAAAATCATCATTAGTTAAAAAAATTTCTATGGAAATCAAAATAATGAATGTTATTAAGATAAAGAAACTAGGTAGAAATCTTTTTCAGTTATCATTCGAGAAATTTTCACTTACTTGAAGGAAGGCGAAACGTCTCTGAAGGAAATTTTCAACAATAGAATAATTATTGAAAATTACCTTCAGAGAAGACACGGTAGCAGTGTTCTAATGTATTCGTGCGATCATTAAGAAAACAGTTAAAACCATATGAGTACATGAATGCATAAGAGTTACTAATATAGTACAATCAATTTCCTTACTTTTAAAAGGTTATAATGTTTTAAAAGTTTTTTGTGCCATCATCAAAGTTAATAAATGTCATTAAAATAGAGAAAGTAAAAACAGTTAAAGATAATTTTCAATTATCATTTGCAAAGCATTATTTCTCACTTCAAAATTTGATCATTGTCAAAAATTACCTACAATTTGCTGAAAAATTTCAAAATAAGATCATTGTTGAAAATTACCTTCAGAATAGATGCAGTAGCAGTGCTCTAACATATTTGACTATCATTGGAGAAAGAGTTAAAATGATATGAATACATAAATGTATAAAAGTTGATAATATAGTACAGTCAATTCCCTTACTTTTAAATAGATATACTATTTTAACAAGGTTTTTTTTTTCGTTTGAAAAAGCTTTTATCCGAAACATCAAAGGTAATGGATGTCATTAAATTAGAGAAAGTGAAAACAATTAGAGGTAGTTTTCAGTTATTATTCTCGAAACATTGCGTCTTTCAAAATTTGATCCTTGTTGAAAATTACCTTCAACGTAGACATGGTAACAGTGTTTTAACATGTTATAACATTGGAGGAACAGTTAAAATAATAGGATTACATAAGTATATAAGAATCGCTAATATACTACAATCAATTTCTTTACTTTTAAAAAGATACACCATTTTAAAAGTTTTTTTTTTTAATTTTTGTCTGAAAACCTTTTGCACAAACATCAAAGTAAATAAATTTCATTGAAATGAAGAAAGTGAAAATAACTAGAAATAATTTTCAGGTATTAACCTCTAAACATTACTTCTCACTTCAAAATTTGATCCTTGTTGAAAATTACCTTCAGCGTAGACATGGTAGCAGTGTTCTAACGCATTCGTATGATCATTGAGAAATCAGTTAAAATGATATGAGTGCATAAATATATAAGAGTTGCTAATACAGTACAATTTCTTTATTTTTTAAATGTACTATAATTGAAACAATTCTGGAAAATATTTTGTACTATCATTAAAGTTAATGAATACCATTAAAATAGAGAAAGTGAAAATGTTTGAGATAACTTTCAATTATCATAGTCGAAACATTATATCTCATTTCAAAATTTGATCATTGTTGAAAATTTCCTTCATCCTTCTTGAAATTTTCAAAATAAGAGCATTTTTGAGAATTTCCTTCAACTTGCTAGAGAATTCCAAAATAAAAACCTTGTTGAAAAATTACCTTCAGCTTCACCGAAAATTTCATGATAAGAACATTCGGAGAAATTCCTTTCAGCTCGCTGCAGAACTTCAAAATAAAAACTTCGGCTTATTGAAAGATTTCAGATTTCAAACAGCTTAAATATTATCTCTAAACTAATTCGAAGCAAAAATTTTAACTTTTCGTGCTTCGTAGAAGTTATTACAGGATTTTCATATTACAGGATTTTTATAGCAAAGAGATCGTTGATTTCTCTTTTCAAACTTGTCTTCATAAGATAAAGGCACTAGGTATATCCATATAATGATCTATATTTCGATAAATCACAGTATGGCAACCTCTATGTACTTCGGCAAATATCAGATCATATAATTAATTGCCTTATTATCAAAAGCGCCTGAACAATGGTTCAGCAACACGTTCACCTAAAGAAATAAAATTCCATAGCAAAACGAATGCTCTTTGCACAAAATATGTAAAATTTTGCAAAGAATTTTACTGTATATATGATAAATGTTAAAAAATGTAATTCAAAATCTGAGCCTATTGTTAGGTCACGTCAAGGTCATCGACATCTTTATGTACAGTCTGTTCTCAGATGCGAAAACCTTCCGTATTTTTGCGCATGCTTCAGAAGGTGTTGATTTCACCAAAATATCGAGGAGATGAAAGATGGAGGAGGAGCTGTTTGTACTTATTTACCAATGCTGCTAGGCGTTGTAGCAACCATGGATAATTTGCAGAACTGAACTATTAATTTCAGTTTGAAACACAAGTTCCAAACTGAAATGAAATAATATAACTCGAAATATGATAATCGGGAAAAAAACGGGGAAAAAACTCATAATAATGCTAATTAAAATACCTAACAAAACACTCCAAGAATGTTTAATCTTGTTTATTGCGCATCCCCTCTCTACGGAGAAAATCGTCCAAAAGTATTAGGATTTCTAAAACGAGCAGCCCACTCGTCCTAGTGAAAATTCTGGTCTATTCAATGATAGGAATGACGAATTGTCAGATGACAGAGAGTTTAAGTTCAATGTGATTAATCGCTTACAATTGATGTTGTTGTTGTTGTTTCTTATGGCACTTGCCATGGACAAGCGCGCTGTTACGAAGACAGCGATTTTAAGCCGGTGGGGGAGCGTCTCTTGTTTGTTTAGTAGCGTCAACTAGGTTTACAATTGATAAAAACAGGTAGTATTAATTAATTTTCCTTCATTGGTCATTTAATATTAACAATTACCGAATTTTATTAATACCAATTTCGTTTATTATTAATAATAACTCAATAATTGCTCTAATCAAGGCGTACACTTGAAGATTTTTTTTTAATTTTAACTTTAATTAATCCAATTTTTTCACAGTAGATCATTAATATATGTTTAAGCTCATTTCAATGAGAAAAAACCATATTACACAATTAATTAATATTTAATGAGCTGATTAGCATACTTTTTGAAACATGGTATCTTAAATTCTAATTGGTACAAACACACAATTCTAATTGGAAATTATGCCTAATATTAGTCTTCATGTTGTCTGCCTTAATCAAGTTATAAAAATATATAGTTTTTTTTACAATTTTTTCATTAATAATGAGTAGAAAAAGTGAGATTTTTTCTATAATTTTAACTTTTAAACAGCTATTAAAACTTTATTTCTATAAATATAATTTTGATTGAGGCAGAAAACATCCACTGTTTCATACAGATTATTTTGATGTATAAATAATTGTATTTGGTTAATTTCTTGTTGAGTTATGATTGTTTGAATAAAGCAACATAGTGGGAAAATAATATTCTTCAGAAAATGAGTTTAAAGTTTTGAAAGTATGTTTTCATCATATTATATTTAAAAAAATGCCAAAACAAATTACTATTTAGAACATTAAAAACATCCTGCAGAATAGCTCACTCCTTTTTTTTTCAATTATTTTATCTTTTTTTTTTTTTATGCCACGTAAACATTTTCTTTTCTGCTTCTGCAGTGGTGTTGACTGTCGCAAACTTTCAGATATTCTTAGTTTGTTTCTGTTGACTATGCCTTCCACCATGAAATATCCTGGAATGATACCCATCCGCTTCATAATCTCCAATTCTGGTTTATAACCACTGTTGAAATGCAGAACTGCATCTAAAACTGAAAGTTTTAGAACATCGATACATGAAAATTTAGTTTTTGGGCACCTGTTTCCAAATGAGGGAATGGTGGCATTCGTTGGTGTTTTGCGTTTTGCCATGAAGACACTTTTCTAGCATTTCTGCAGAAGTTAATCTTGAATAAATTGGTTTGATGTATTTTAGCATCTTCAATGGCAATCCTCCTTTATGTTTATATGAATTTTGCTTCCCATGAGCAGTGGCACGCTGAAATGAGCACCAGTTGTCACTACCTTTTGGACATTTAGTATGCAGCGGGTGAGTATCCTGAGCACTAAGGTGGTAAAATGTGTTCCAAATTGCATCGGACATTGCATTTACAGAGCCAGTGTTATTACGCATTGCAAGACCAAAATAATTGTACATTCTATTTATTTTAGCATCTGTCAGCTTCCGTTTTTCTCCTATTCCTTTGAGAGTTTTTTTTTTATAGTTTTCTCAAAGCAGTTCCAAACTTTTTTTGGTAATACCCAATGCATTCTTTCTTATTAATACTGTTACCACAATATGGTCAAGCTCACACACTGCTTTATAGCTTTTACTGTCACCATCTCCGTAAAACTCTCTATACTGCAGTCCCCTTGTCTCCACTGACCGCTGAAAAATTCTTCCTGCACCTATGGGTTCCATGTTATTTAATGAACCGTGATAATTAATACAGCAAATATGGTCAGCTTTCTACAATTGATATTCAACCGAAGATTTATCTTTTTTATTCCATTTGCGACAGCCAATACAATCTTTCTACAAAACTTCGACATCAAGGACTTCCCCTGTATCGACAGAAAGAGCTTTCACAACTCCATTTAATGAGTAGCCTCGTTTATGCCAGGTTCCATCAACAGACACTCCGCACTCGGATGTTTTATTTAGTTATCTAACACGATAGGCAGCCAACCACATGGTTTCTTCAGCAAGTGGTTTTACAACACGCAGCAAAGCTTTCATGTGTTTATTATATGGAACAGTATTTGGTAGAGGAGGCATATTCATATCAGTTATGAATTGGCTTGCTTCTCTGACCACAACCTATTTGCCTCATGGCATACACTACACGTCTGTTTACTTCATAAAACTGACCATGTTTTTTTTGAAGTAGTGCATGAATCACTAATGAAATCACAGCTGCGGCATACAAGATTTAATTCAACACAGCGTCCCATTTTCTTGGAAGTACTGCTTTGAACATACAATGTTTTTTCACAACACTTAGGGCAGTATAAAAAAGAAAACTGTTGGTTGATGCAGTCAATTTCTATAAAAAAAAACACTCTCCTTTTGCATCATTAATTCTTGCATTATCAGAAATATTCCCTAATTTCGTTTTCGAAGCAGATGATATTTCTGATAAATTTTCAGATTCGAGAGACTCTTTTCTTTTTGTATGTTGATTAGCAGCAAACTTTTTTTTCTTCGAACGCTTATTGCGACTTGCAGAACCCATTTTATATCGTAAGAATAGCGAAAAAATTATCACAAGCACGAGGAAAAAGCACACGTAAATACACTTTCAAAAAGTAAATAAAATTCGCGTAATCCAGTTAAATTAACAGTTAAATATCGTTTCCAAACAGAAGGAATGAAATAAAACATATTTTAAATAAATAATTCTTTTAAAAAAACCATAAAATTTCAAGTAAAATTTATGAAAATTTGCTTGTTTACATCTGGTTTAGAAACCGAAGCTAAAGTTCTTTGTGAAAGTACCTTAAGAAGAACCCTTATAACTCGAGAAATATTCCGAATATTGACAACATCTTGGCATCATTTGAAAGCTAAAGGATCAGAGGACATTTGAGGCAATAAAAAACCATTCGATATTTTGAACGATTTTCGAAGTTTCAAGTGTGTACATACACCTTGAAATGATCACAAATAAAAAAAATTCTTAAAAATTGACTGTAAGAATCCGTTTTTGCACTACTGGTGTTTTCAGAATTTTTTAACTGAAACTAACACTTCTAAGCCAATCTTTATAAGGATGTAAGCTGGTAAAGAAAGGAAGCCACTCAAATAAAAAAGGAAAAATTCCAAGATATCCCACAAGAACCTAAATCACTTAAGAAAGTAAACACGTTCCTTTTGAGACAGCATTATCCCTTGTGAATGTAAACTTACACCTAAGTATACCTCAGTCCTGTCGTAATGCAACGTATCAAGAATTCCCATTGCGGTTTTCGTTTGTATACACGGTTGGTCTATTTATCCTTCAGGATTCCTATCTTCATTGAGCTCAAAGGACATTGCTGAAAATAAATCCATTATCTGTTTTCTATTTACTTAAAAGGCTGAAGTCTTTATATTTTTGTCTTTCTGCCATTAAATCAGCGTGTGAGGTGCAATTCTCTGACATTTTTACTTTCTCGTACACAAGACACGGAGAAAGTATAGTAAGTAAGTCAAAAAACATTCGAACACGAGATTTTGAAGAATTTGCACGTTTCAGAAATCACTGAGTTCGAAAAAAATATTTTTTAAAAAAAAACTCTCCGTCCATCTGCCTGTCTGTGACAAAGATAATTCAAAAACGCTTTGACCCAGACGGATTAAATTTGGCATACGATCTTTATACCAAATTTGCAGATTTATATCAAATCTTGAGCAAAATCTGTTCAGTGTAAATCTGTCTGTCCGGCTGTTCGAATACAATTTAACACGATATCTACAAAACGAGGAAAGATAGATTGAAAAAATTCCATACACAAAATTAACATCTATAGCCTAGATACGTGTCAAAGTTTGAGCTAAATCTAACAAGGAGTTGGCCGTATGTCGGTTTGTACTTTTAGAAATATGAAAACGTTGTAGCTTAATAACATAATGACTTAAATATATCAAATTCCGTATGGGATTTTGTGACAAAGAGAGCAGTTTTGTGTCAAATTTTGTTTCAATCGGTTGAAGAAAACATATCTAAAGCAGAAATTCGATTTCTTGATATTATTAAAGTGTACCAGGGATTAATCGCCAAATAAGTGTCATTCGAGGGATTCAGTAACAATACTAAATTCGCAGCAAAAGATAACATTTCGCAACCATTGTGCGCCAATGCTATACTTGGCGCTCTCTGGGATCACACCTTTATTAGAGAGTATGCAAAAAATTGTATTGTTGAGAGCAATCCAGCTGGTTTCCTCAAGTAAGTAGAATTTTTTTCCAAGAAAGTATTTTTTTATGATTATATTTGTTTAGATCAAGTATTTATGTAACATTTTAACTCTTTTATCTTTTTAGAATTTTTTTAGAGGGATTATTCAAATGTTTCTCAATAATTTCCTATAAAAGCTATAAGTATGCCTTTGCTGATCAACTTTTATAGAACATTTTCCAAATGGATAGATTTTCTTTGTCTTCGCACGAATGATACGCTGAGAAAAGTTTTACATCTTCATTGATTTGGCGAAAAGCCAAAATTTTATTTTTCTTGAAAAATAAAATTGAAATTGAAATTGCCGTTGAAACATTTTATTTCTTAGCTGATTTGGCAAGTAATAAAGCTCAACAAAAAAATCACGAACATTATTTTTATGTAATTAAATTTTAATAGCATCATTTACAGCAGACTTCCTAATCACACTTATTGTCTCTACTTTTTTAGTATATTTTCATTTTGAATTGTTTGCTTTGATTTTTATCGCCTGCAGCTCACCAGGTGCAAACGAAGTTTTTCTTCTCTTTAAAAGCTTTATTTTATATTTTTGTAATTTTGAATTTTCTAGTTTAATCGAATTATTTTTTTTATATTTTATCTGCTTAGAATACTGGACTTGAAAATAATTCTTTGATAGAGTTTTAAAAAATATTTTTTAACATAGATAAAGTTTTTTGTTCTACGACTCGATCGCTATTAAATTCAATCATTTTAAAATTAATAATTTTTATATTTTATTTAAAAAGACGTAGACGTAAAAGACGTAAAAGATTATATTTTATTTAAAAAGACGTAGTAAAATATTTTGAGCTACCTGCAATTTCCCTTGGAGCAACATTGTGTTGTAAAGAGATAGGGAAAAAAGTTAAATAAACACTTATTTAAGAATATAGGTTTTGCTACTTTGTTAATAACTAGCCGCCTTTGGCGACCAGCCGGTTCGTCAGTATTACCGCTCGCTACAATTTTCAATTAAATATTTTAAGTAACTGGTCTCTTAAAGGATTCTCAAACAAAACATTTTTAATCTTCAAATTTTGATAGTCATACCAAACTTATGTTGTTTAGATCGTTTCGTTCAATTTACTATATATATTTTGCTAATTTGTTGTCATTTCCGGCAGAACTTCAACTTTAATTTAAAATGTAAATGATGAAATTGCATTAATATTAAATTATTTTTTAATAAAACCAAGCGTTTTATTTTATTTATCATCTTTATTGTTATTTATTAATTATTATTATTATTGAATATGAGTATTGCAAACAGAATCGCTCGGTATTTAAGTCCAATGTTAACTACAAAATATTTTTCATAGTTTATGTAATATCTCAAACAATAATTCAACAAAAATTTCTGAGATTCAGTATAAAATTCAGTTTTTAGTTTTGCTTTCAAAAGGATTGAAATGAAATCAATAATGATATTTTGTTCCTGCTTATAGATATATTTCAAAAATTATGAAGTCTAAATTTAATGCAGTAAGGTATCATATTGTGATAAATATTCTGGACACACCAAATTTTAAATAAATGAATGAATGTTTCTATTTTCCAAGATCAACTAAGACTTATTTATGAAGTTTTAAATGTTAAAAATTTAGAAAAACTCACCATTTTCATAATCTTAGGCCACTTAATCTTGAGAAACCTGCGCGCTTATTGGCGTATTTTCTTTGAAACGATCGATGAAAAATCTAAAATTATAATTTTTTTATTGAATAGTGATATTCAAATCTTCATAAATCAGTCAGTTTAAATTATTTCAAATTAACTCTTAAAGATCAGTGATTTAATTGATTGGAAATTAACTCTATGACCACCATAAAATCTGTGCTTTCTCTTGTGGTGTATGAATTCTCCTTAATATCCGATCGAATAAAACATCACATACAAAAGTAATATATAGAACAAACGCATCAAAAGTAAACATAACATTTCAATAGTTGCCAAAAACAAAAGAGAGAAAAATGCAATTAATAAGCAGACGATATTTAGAAAAGTACAGATATTTAGACTGGAAAATGAAATTATCTGAAATTAAAAACAC
>JAPMOR010007418.1:0-15969 GCA_026543865.1 Argiope aurantia
GCAGTATCGAAATCCTGAAAGCAGTGCACTTCTTTTACAACTCCGGTGGAAAAGAAAAATTGCATTTTACGGAAGCCTTGAGGGATATTATGTTGGCCATTGTGAGGGTAAGAAAATAAATGTTTTTATTGAGGCGGAAATACTTCGCCATCGGGACTTTCTCTCTCCCGATTCGAATGGAGTTCTTTTGACCATTTTTATTTCTGTGGAAGTAACGGGAAGATACGACAGAGAATTTTTCTTTTTTTTTTCAAAATAATTTACCAGAACATATTTTGTATATATTATATTCGAATGATTTAATATTTAATATAGTTAATATTAATATAATATTTAATATATTTAATATTCGAATGATTTAATATTTAATAGGCGGTGAGAACATATAAAGGCAAAATTTGAATTAACTCAGAATTAAATTAAATTAATGAAATTAAAGGTCGCAAAATTAACGCAATATTTGCATTTGAATTTGCCACCATTCAAGCAGTGGCAGCTCTTTTAAAAAGAACCTTTTGACAGCTGATAGTTTAAGGTTAGTAAAAATGGATCGTTACACTAGAAAAGCGTGTTAATGCAAGATTTGAATTAAATAAAAAGTTATTTTTT
The DNA here is from genome assembly GCA_026543865.1 of Argiope aurantia. Classification (NCBI taxonomy): domain Eukaryota; kingdom Metazoa; phylum Arthropoda; class Arachnida; order Araneae; family Araneidae; genus Argiope; species Argiope aurantia. Next base: position 610 of record JAPMOR010007418.1, read on the forward strand.
AAACTGTTAAATTTTTATTTGTAAAGTACACGGGATAGGTTATGTATGGAATAACACATAGGGCAAATCCATACATCCACGGCGTTACTGGTACATACGCACACTTTTGTCGTAATTTTCATAACAATTTTGCATAAACAAGCCTGAATTTCGTTAATGCTGCGTTGAATTTCTTCCTTCAAAGCATGCGTGCTTGTGAGACTTGGCATACATATTTGACTTCAAATAACCCCAGAAAAAGAAATCTGATGGTGTTAAATCACACGATCTATCGGGCCAATTCTTAAATTGAACTGTGTTAATTCATTTATTTTGAAATATTATTCAATAAAGAAAATGCGTTGTTCTATGATGTAACTCTCTATTTTTACTAACCCTAAACTATCAGTTGCTAAGTGGTTTGTATTAATAGGGGTGCCAACACTTTACTGGACAAATGGTGGCAAATTCAAATCTTGCGTTAATTTTGGAGCAACCTTTATAAATGTACTTTTGGATTTATTTTAACAATTGTTGGACATTTACATCTGTTTCATTAAATTTGTTTTATCCAAATGTATCTAGCGTTGTTCCTTTCAATTAATACATATGTTTTACTTATCATAATTGCTTATAACTTTTATAAAATTAATGATATTTGGTTCTTTCTATTATTAAAAAAAATTAAACTTAATTATAATTTTTTAATTTCTTGTAACTCTAGTTATAAGAAACCAAAAACACTTCATTTGTTTCATTTTTACTTTTTTAAGATTATTATTGCCTTATATAATCTGATAAGCTGAAAAATTAATCAAATATAAACTATATCTGCATTGTATAAAGTTTTTCCTTTAATATCAAGCTTATTGTTGAGTAGAATTCATATTCAATTTTAAAATTTATGCTTATAATATTCATACAAAAAATTACGAAATTATGTATAACAATATGCATAAAATTCTTAACAAAATTTTATGCTCATGCTTATATGATTTATGAAAATTTTATGCGTAAATCATCTATCAGATACTCCTAACAAAAACTGGATTATTATTAAAAGTATTCAATTTTAACAAATCTTGGAGAAATAAATGTAATGCCATTTTTAAAGCAGTTAGTTGTTGTCGTTTCTAATGGCACTTGACATGGACAAGCTCGCTGACGATGTCTGCAATTTTAAGCCGAGGTTGCATCTCTTGTTTTTCAGTAGCGCCAACCAGGGCCAAGAGTACGTCTTAGCTACTCACGTGTCACAATCGCTTCCACAGCCCCTTTTTTACAAGGGGGCGCATTCACACTTCTCACAGATAGAACCTATGAAGTACAACCATGCCCGAACCGGGGCTCGAACCCTGGACGCTCAGATCACGGGCAAGACGCGCTACACCTATGTCAGGACGCCGGCTGATGCAGTTAGAAACATTTTATTGCGGAATTATGTAGTCAAGAATGAGAAAACGACTTTTTATTTAAATTTGTAAAATTAAAAAGAAAATAATATTAGCTTGAAAACTGAAAATTACGTGCTATTTTTCGCCTGATATATAAATTAGTAATTTTTTTTTTCTACAGACACTTTTACTTTACACTGTAACTTTTACAGAAATATATATTTTTTCCCTAGATGGAGCGAAAACACAGATGTTAAAAGAATTTTTGCAAATATGGCCAATATATGTTCGATTTTATTAATGTTCAGAATACAGGAAAGAAAATTATGCATGAGTTTAGAAAAAGGTTTTCTTTAGAAGGAATTAGATAAAATTAAAATATATTTATTTATTTATAATGACCAAATGCCGATTGTATTGATGTGATTCCTTGAAAATTAGAGTACTTTTCCTATGTTCGTGCACGAAAAAATAATTAATTTATTCTCATAAAATATTTGCTCAACCGTTATTAAATCTTTAAATAATTAAAGAAAACACATTAATCGATTAGTTTTAGGTTTAAACTTTTACCGTACTGCATCTCAGAATTTTAATTTGTGGCCTTTCAAATTACCGTTGATTTTTTAAAAAAAATATGCATTAATTGAATTGTGACCAATTTAATTAAGATTGTTTAGCAACATTTTTTATGTTAAAAAATGGACTGAAACTGTTCGAATAAAGTTTTATTAAATTCTGAAAAATATTTTTTATGGTATACAATAATTTCTAGAATCCCCTATCTTTTAGTCTAAATTTCAAATAATCAATCATATAAAGACAGAGTGATTATTTGTAATTTTCAGTTAAATTCATTGGATTATTTTGTAATTAGTTTTATTTATTCCTTACTACAGATTGTTTTCGACTTCATTCTTTAGGGTTTTTACAATTTTTTTGATAAATTTGACTGTTTTAGTAACAATTCCGAGTGATCAACATATTTATTCTACGAAACCTTAAACAATTCATTGTTTAAAGTATCATTTGAAAATTTAATTTCACTTTACAAGAGAAAGTTCATTTATATATCCTATACAGAATGCAAATTTCAAGTAATTAATTTTACTGCGCTTCAAGTTGATTTGACCCCATTCTAAGCTGAACGAGAGCAGAAATTTGTTTCCATAAATTAATAAAATAACTCAAAATCCAATTACTCCCCAACTTAGTGAAACAAAAATGGTGATATAATTACTTATTACTAATAAAACATTTCTGACATCGAACTATCCATCTTGTACTCTATTTCTGATGATATGTTTTATGCTCCTATGCAAATGCCAGCAGAAAGTCCAACTCCTGAAGGGAAAAAAGGGCTTTTCTGCACAAATCCTGTTATTATGATATAAAAATATTGATTACCTCTCATTATATGTTCCACGAGGCCACATTTTGGCTCGGATTATTCTGTGGTATTGAGATTTTGGCCACATTCCCTAGGGTGCGTTGCCAGTTGCTTGCTTTCCACAATGGGGGAAAAAGAGGCGCTACGCTTTCAAGAGAATATGCTATTCCAGAAAAACAAAATAACAACCAAGAAAGAATGAATTTATTTTTCGTTTTTGTGCAACAAACAAATCTGGACTGAGAGAGGGTGAAATAAAGATGGAAGTTGAGATGATCATTACATTTTATTCATTGAATGTAGCGTTTATAATCTGAAAGCAAACTATACCATTTTATGTTCGATTGTTGTAAAGTTTTGTATTGCTTTATTTTATGGTATTGATATGTGCTGCATGTCTTTCTTTCCTGCAAAATATTGCAGCAATTGAAGTTAATAAGTCTTGTATGGAATTAGAAAAATTATTATGAAGAAGTTAATACAAAATAGAGATTTTAAAATATTTTTTATGGAACCTCTGGTTTAAATATACAGGACTATATGTTTTTATTTTTTGATAAAAAGTAATTAAATCCATTCAAATAATAAAGCATTTGCTTATTTTTAAGATCGTGCAATCAAATAATATTTCTAAATTTTAATGAAATTTTCAAATTTAACGCAAGAATAAATTCTTACAAACTAAAAATAGAGCATTTTATATAATTGCTTTATGTGATGATGTGCTTTAAAACATCATTTAATTGAGTAAAAAAAAACAAACATACATAATACATTCTAAATATACATAAAATGAGACTAAGTTTTCCTTTTTTATAACAGTGTTTCTACATTAATAATAAAATTTAGATACTTTACTTCTTAGACCGGAAACAAATTTCACCAAGAAGTGCTTTAGATTAATTGAATTATTTCTACTCTTTTAGTCGAAATCTAACAGATATGTTCATTAAATAAGTTGATATCTTTTAGAGACTTACTGCAGCAGGATTATTTTCAAACACCCATCAAACGTAACATTTGCAAAAATTACTAATAAAAATGACAACATTTATCAAATTTATATATATATATATATATTGTTACGAAATTTCCGGGTTCTTTTGGATAGTGGAAGTTATATGGTGTGGAGAACGCTCAATTAGCAGGCGGCAGTAGAATAAAAACAACGACGTTTATTTACATGAAGACACACAGGACAGCACAATGACTACAACTATATACAGCACAGAGAAGACAATTATCTTCAGCCGCGAAACGCGCAAACAGCAGCACACAACAAAACTCTACTGCAGACAGTAGCGCACAGCTTAGTTCTTCACCGTCGATTCCGACTACTCTTCTCTGTCCTTTCCGACTACTCTACTCCGTCGATTCAGACTACTCTACTCTGTCGATTCTGACTACTCTTCTCTGTCGCTTCCGACTACTCTACTCCGTCGATTCCGACTACGACTACTAGTAGCTGCGGCTACCTCCTTTTATAGGTCTCAGGAGGCGGGGCTAGAAGCCTCTCAACCTATCAGGAACGTTCGAGGCGTATCTCGGTTCCTAATAGACGGATTGGGAAAATTCTCGATGTTTCGGGTATAATCTATTTTGGCGCCAAAGTCGCCGAATTCGTCGCCAAATGGTCGCCAAGCTCTAGGACCTCCAACTCGACACCCGGACTGCGTCCAATACAGATGACTGTAAAACAATCTTTCTGATGATGGAATCAACTATGCTGAGAAGCAGAATTGCAGATTTGTAACAACACACACACACACACACACACACACACACACACACACACACACACACACACAAGTATTAAAATCAAGTTCATAGGAAAATCAAAGAAAACAAATAAAAAAGCAAATAAAAAAAGAATCCTGCCTGAAGACTTTTTCAAGGGTCATCCTCAGGCAGGGATTCGAAAAAAGGCCGGATTCTTTTTTTATTTGGTTTATTTGATTTTCCTATTAACTTGTTTTTAATACTTTTGTATCAATTCATTTGTGTTTTAGAAGCAGCTGCATTTGCGCTCTCTAAATATTATGAAGTTTTCCCTGTTCCTTTTTTGGTTTTAGTTTGAATAAGAAATAATTTTTAGTTGCGATTCCGAAACTATTTCGTTTCGTTTTCAAAATATTTCTTACTTTAGATTGGTTACTGTATATATATATATATATATATATATATATATAATGATTCAACGATTTTTTTATCTGGAAGAATATACTCAGAGAAGATGCATAATAGATTTGAAATTGTTAATGGAATTTAGTAATTTAAGAAAGAAGAATAATGTCGATCTACTTCTGAATCCAGTGATATTAAAGTGAACAGATTATTTGAACTTCAGTTAGACTATTTTAGAATTTCGGAACGGATTCAAGATGGGAATTTGAATTTAAACCAGACTTTTTATCGTTCAAACTAAAAGTAGTAAGAGTTTAAATCTAGAATTGGATAATATTTTTGAAAAATTATCATATGGAACTGAGACTATTTAGTAGAAAAAGATATCTGATATACTGAAATTTTATGTATTGTCAATGTATGCATTCGGTGAATTCTTCAGCGGTTAATTTTTAAAATTTGTATTATATCAATCGTTTAAAAACATATATTATGCATTGAGCTCACAAAGAAAAAAAATATTGGCATTTCAGAACATTGAATTCACGATTGGAAATTTATTTGATTGTCTCTTATTAATTAAGTATTAGAAAATTATTAGAATTTATAAATAAAACCCCCGAATAACCTGGCATATAAAACTGTCTCGAAAATTAAGTACTTTATCTTTTTCAGTAACATTTTTCGTAAATGCTTGAAAAGTACCAGTGGCGAAAAACTTCTCATTGAAGGCTTTTTAAAATAGAAACTCAATGATACGACACCATGTAAAGCCATGTGAATTATTTTGTTCTTCTATCAATTGGTTTGTTTCAACATACAAGTAAAGGGATGTAAATTACTTTTGTTCTTCCATTAATGGGTCTGTTTCAATCATTATTCACTTCAATAAAACATAGCGATTTTTCCTTTTTTTGTTGATCTATCAAAAATACCGCAGAGGAAAATGAAAAAAAAAAAAAGAAAAAAAAAGGGACTTCTATGTCCTTGATGTTCAAAGCGTAGCAAAAGAGGTAGAATCAAATCAAATGGTCGAGCTATCATGTTAACTGATCTATGGTGCATGGAGATGAAATGTATTTCGGGTAAAAAGTGTTGGATGGGAATCCATTTCAGGGTAATATTGGATTTAGAAAGTGGCGATGTACCCGAATAAAATATTACTCAAATTTTTAGAACTATGAATTTTATTCGTACATTGATCTAACATTATAAAAATGTTTGAACTGACAACTATATTTATCTTTTGTTAAAAAATCAAATTATTTTAGAAATAAAATAACTGTATCTCTATTTTTATATGCAGTCATTTTAATTCTTAATTTAGCCTCAATAACTTCTTACTTCTTTAGTACAATTTAAGAATTTAAATTTTAGCTTAAAAAGTGTTATATAATTCTTGGAAATGCTTTGGCTTAAAGAAAAAACAAATATGATGTTTGTAATATATATCTTTTTCTTATTCATTATTTGCTGATTTGTTCGGTAATACTTAGAATAAAAATATTTTCATGTTTATTTCCCACGTAAAAATTCTTAATAAAAATAAAAGTCGTTGTTGCTATGCATATTTCATATCTTTCTATAAATAACTGGGTTGATTTAAGCATTGCTTATTTATTATTTACAGCAAGAGAATGAATATTTTCAAGCGTTCATTAAATATTAAATTAATTAGACAGTAAGGAAAATTTGATCTCACAAAAGCTATTTTTATGTCAGATTAAAATTTTAAAAATTAGGCTTCCATTTATAAAAATTTCCATGTAATTTTTATGTAATTTCCATCGTTTGAATATTAATTTCATACACAATTCGCACTGATGCTTTTACTGCTGTAGAACAAGAGAACACATACAGAAAGAATAAAAAATAAAATAAAATAAAAACTGTTGCAAGCACATGCTAACAGAATTCTGTAAGAATATTAAAAGAAAAAATTATTTGCAGTCGATTATCAGTTTATAATAGAAACGATTGTTTTGGTAGATTGAATTTGGTAAATTTTAAATTTAATAATAAAAGAGTAACAGTTTAATTAATTGCCCCAGAATGTTTATTCAAATCCTTTTTATGTTATAAATATTAATAACTTAAGGAGAAAATTATCCATCAGATATTTTTTTAAATTGTTCAGTTCAATTGATATTCTCATCTTAATTTAAAAACATTTTTCCCACAGTAAAAGGCATTGTGTTATCATATTTTATAAAGAAAGAATTTTCTTTTAAAAAAATACTAGATGTGAAAATATTTTAATCCTTAGCAATGTTGGTTTGTCAGCTGCTGCTTTTATAAATATGAAAACATTTTTATACACAAAACCTCTTATCGTCTGCAATTTTACTTTTAGTAAGCAGATGGTATTTTAAATCAGAATGATTCTAATGTAAGTTTATATCTCTTTGATTGGAAATGACACTGCTTTCCGAAAGAAATACTCGAAACTATTATTGCTAATTTTTATATAACTGATTTATTTTTTTAAATTTAGAAATGGGACGATTTAGATATTGACCAATAAGCACATAAATATAAGTTTGTAAATTAGAAATTCAATATGGATTTTTTTTTGCATTTCTATATTATATTGATGCAATAATTTTTTAAAGCTATAAAAGAAGTTCTTCAATTTTTAGTATTTTTGGTCCATTCATTTCCAATGTTTAAACCCTATTTGTAAAAATATCTTTTGTCATATAATATTAAATTTATCACTATTAAATTATCACTTAAATTTAAAATGATATCTTCTTATTTAAGAAATTTGTATATGTGTTGCAACGCCATATTGTAAATACATTAGTAGAATATTCTTTCTTTTTGTATATTTTTTGCTTTCTTTCTTTTTTTCCCCAGCTTTACTTGGAAATGTAATGACATTTAGGCATTCTTTGTTAAATTTGGTTCCAATTTCAACGATATATTGCTTGATGAATGAATTATTTGAATTTTAAAATTCGCATGCTGTTCTCACCATATTTATTCTAAAGGAAGCGATAAAATATGGGATATCATATTTGGCAAAAATACCATCTTTGGCAAAAATACCATCTTTAGCAAAAATACCACAACTAGAAATGTTGATATTTGAAAAATGTTGTTGCTGATTTTTTTTCAATAAATTATTTGCTATCTTTTTACAAAATAATTACTTTCTAACTAGAAATAGTCAATAATAATTTAAAATAATTTTTTATGCAAATTGTTAACTATATAAATGAAGTACTTCAAAACTTTAAGCGAAACTTGAAAAAAATATTATAAAGTGTATTATGTATACTTATAATAAAGCTCAATGTGTGTGTGTGTGTGTTGGCGCTCTATAGGCCAGACCATTCAACTTACAGCTACCAAATTTGGCACGTGTATACCTTGGAGGCCGGGAATGTGCACCTGGGGGTTATTTTTTCGAATTTTTAATTAGAATTTTATTTATTTAAAAATTAAGCGAAATTTTGGCGTTTTTTCTGCTATAACTTCCGAAAATATTACCGCACAAAAAAGATGTTTACATGAAGTTAAAGATCAAAAATTTATCTTTTAAATGATACCAATGTTTTAACCTTAAAATTAAATTTCTATTTTAACTATATTTTTCAACAATTTTTTTCGTACAAAATAAAAATAAAATTTCAGCTGCACGAGCACGTTTCGTATACATGGGATAAAATTAGCTTTTTTCAAAGTGTTGCCATCACATTGATTAAAGCTCCAATTAAAAATAAATTAAATCTTTTTGGAAATGAAATCTGCAAAAATATAATTTTCGACACGTGTCTGTAGGAAATGAAACATATATGAAATATTATTTCTTCTAAAAAATAAATTCAAGAAAAATTATTTTATGATCTTTTACACACTCTATATTATTAATCCAATAAATCAGTTTTATTTTAAGGCAAGTGTTGTTTAATATGAACATGATATCCATTCAAATCAGGGCCACACAGCTAAGTTGTAAACCTTTAGTAAGACACAGATATGCTAAAATGGTCTAAATGGAAAATGATTATATTTTATTTAACTTCATTCAATAAATGCTCTAATAAATAACGAATTTTTGAATGTACATAAAACTTCTGCTGTGGAAATCACGATTAACAAAATGTTCTTGAAACACTACTATTTTAAATAAAAAGAGTTAATTTCCAATCAACTAAATCAATCACTTAAACTGACTAATTAATGAAAATTTGAAAATCATTATTCAATAAAAAAAAGATAATTTTAGATTTTCCATCGATCGTTTCAAAGAAAATACGCCAATCAGCGCGCAGGTTTCTCAAGATTAATTGGTCTAAGATTATGAAAATGTTGAGTTTTTCTAAATTTTTAACATTCAAAACTTCATAAATAAGTCTTAGTTGATCGCGGAAAATAGAAACATCCATTCATTTATTTAAAATTTGGTGGATCCAGAATATTTCTCAGAATATGATACCTTACTGCATTAAATTTAGACTTCATAATTTTTGAAATATATTTATAAGCAGGAACAAAATATTATTATTGATTTCATTTTAATCCTTTTGAAAGCAAAACTAAAAACTGAATTTTATGCTGAATCTGAGAAGTTTTTGTTGAATTATTTTTTGAGGTATTACATAAATTATGAAAAATAATTTGTAGTTCACATAAGACTTAGATACCGAGCGATTATGTTTGCAATACTCATATTCAATAATAATAATAATAAATAAATAACAATAAAGTTGATAAATAAAATAAAACGCCTGGTTTTATTAAAAAATCTCTTTATATTAATTGTAATTTCATCATTTCCACTTTAAATTAAAGTTGAAGTTTTACCGGAAATGACAACAAATTAGCAAAATATATATAATAAATTGAACGAAACGATCTAAACAACAGTAAAAGTTTGGTATGACTATCAAAATTTGAATATTAAAAATGTTTTGTTTGAGAATCTATTAAGAGACCAGTTACTTAAAATATTTAAATGAAAATTGTAGCGAGCGGTAATACTGGTGAACCGGCTGGTCACCAAAGGCGGCTAGTTAATAATAAAATGATAAGTCATAATATAATTAATTTTTAATTAAAGAAAACGTTTATGATGAAGAATTTAAATTTTGAGTGGAAATTTGAAAAAAACTATTGCTCATAGAACTATTTCTAGAGCAATTAGCAGATTCTGTGCCAGCCTATTCTTTACATAATAATCATTAGGCTGATATGTAATCAATCGTAACTCCATTGAAGATATCAATAAATTTTTTTACAACATATTTGATCAAATTCAAAAGCTTTTGTTTCAGGGATGCTTAGCGTTCTAGATTGATTAATATGCAGGGATGCTAAGTATGCCAAATTAATTAGTATGCAGGGATGCTTAGTATGTAAAGCTGAATGGCCCTTGACAATGATCATTTGATTCTTTTTTTGAAAATCTTTATTTCTTGATTTTTTTTCGAGATGACAAATTCTGGAATCTGGATTTGGATTAATTATAGAAGAAATTAAACGTCAAACGTGTTTTATTGGCGAATTAAAAATATCACTAGCTGAGAAATAAAGTTATATATGAAAATATTCAATAAGAAAAGAATTATTGAACACTTTCTAAAGAACTTAGTGAACATTTTCCAAATTTGGTCATTCAAATTTTCGTTTCCAAAAAGGACGAATTTAATCTTTTTAAAACATAATGCTATAGCATATATAATACTAAGTTAATGGCGTTTCAAAAAACATTTTACATTATTAACACTTGATTGCAGCCTTTAACAAGGGATAAATCTACTTATTCCATATTTGTATCTCTTTCTCTCTGTGTTCCTTTCTGTATTTGTGTCAATCAAATAGAAGATCTAACAAATGATGTAAAACTAGTGCTTTTCAAACTTGTTTATATGACTGAATTGTGTTTGTTTTAATAATTTAGTTATAAACAACGCACAGACAGGAATAATTATTGTGACTATTTCTTCTTAATTTAAATACTATTTTGCTGGCTAACTTTGAAGATATTCTTGGGTGGATTAAATCACATTTTAGATAAAGTCTTCTTGCATTAACCCTTTTAATAGCTCGGCAAATATAGCAGTCATTCAGAATCTGTTAATTACATGTTAGTTGAAGCAATGCAATCGAAAAAGGATCAAACGCTACATGAAAAGTGGAAAAAATAGCTCTATTGTTCTGAGATGTTCCGAAACTATAAGTGATTAAAATGGCAGTAGTTGTAATCTTTTGCGCGAGTTATTTGTGTCGACATGGTACAAATGAGCTATTATAAAACCTTGCCTCGTCCCAGAGTTTCAGAACTCTTACGCAGAATTCAGAATGAGTTACCAGTAAATTTCTATTTCCTCGTTACTTACCTTAATGGAGCAGATGGCTCGGGCATTCGGCGAAAGTCTACCTGCATTTCAAGAAGTCCTCAACGAAGCATATGTTTTTTTCTGAAGTAGACATTCCTACTTTATAAACAGAAGTTTCAGAAAAAAATTGTTTGCTTTAAAAAGTTTTAAATTTATTTTTAGTCCTTTTTGGCTTTTTTTTGTGACTATACCATGTAAGATCCATAGTTAAGAAATTAATGCAAGATAGCTGTTTTGTTTTAATAATACTTATGATTCATAATGTTCTTTCTGATTTTAACCCTAGAATGAATGACTCTTTATTTTGTTACAAAAAATATATTTTTAATAGTTGCATATAGTTTAGAAAAATTATTAAAAGTATTTTTAGATTATTTGTCTTCGTGAAATTAAAAAAAAATGAAATTGCGCCAAATGGCTGGATTGTGAAATAAGCAATATCCCAGTGACACAAATCACATTATAACAATTCTGCAACAAAATTAAAGTCATTTTTTTACCAATGTATTTTTCCAATGCAAAAAAAAGAATACTGTGATATTATTTTTATTGGTAGAACTATTCATATAATAGCCATCTTGGTATTTTCTCAAGTTTCGAGTTTAAATCTAATTCTAGTACCACTATTACCATAAATCGGTCTTTTCTACAAATGTTAATCAAAAAGAATTTAAAAATGGATTTCAAACACTCATTATTGCCCTTTGGAACAGTCATGTAGAGCTTATAAATGAATACAAAAACGTGTAGCAAAATGACTACACGATGCACTGTAGATTTAAAATGCAAACAAAACATTCTCGTATTAATATTTGTGAATTATCATTCATTGAAATTAATATTAAAATCTGTAAATTTGCTTGTGAAATGCAAAATGAATTGTGGTGGCGAAATAAAATAGCCGTATACTCTAAAATTTTCAAAAAAAAAAAAAAAAAAATACCGTGATGCATAAAAAAGAAAAAGGAAACTTGAAAATTATGCTGATAAAAAATTAGTTTAAACTCAGTTTTCTAGTTTGAAATGAAGCCCTTCTCTTCTATACTTACAATAATCAATTCTTTCAAGTTTGAAAAGTATTCCTGTAAAGAAATATTTACAATAACTGGAATATATCAAAATTCTAATTAGGGTCCAACGGCTAATTTCAAACCAGTTAAAGGTACGCAAGCATTAACAGGAAAATATTTTAAGTAATATAAAGAATTATATTTTACATTCTTTGAGTCAATATATGAACTGTGGAAAGCATTTCAAAGTGTAAAATTCCATGCATTTTCCGTAGTCTTCTTAAGTAAAATATTTTTAACATTATAACATTTTAAACAAAAAAATGTCCTACGCTTCTGCGAACAATCATAACTGATTTATGGGCATTGAATATCATGTTTATAAATGAATAAATATATTTTAAGTACCAATTAAATAAATTATCTGACATTTTCCAAAAAATATATATTTAAAGTTTTATAATTCAGTCCGTTTTACACACAGATCAGTTTAAATATTTGCTTGTCTAAAATGGAAGTATGTCAAAAACATTTTACTAAATGTCATTTATAAAACCGAAAGGATGTTTGTATTTTTTTCAGCAATGTACTTTTTGATTTAAATAATATAAAATGATTTTTTTATGTTATTTAAACCATTTTTAATTTAGAATTATATGTTTATTTTCTAACAATGTAGAAATTATCTATCGGAGCACAAATAAAAAGTACGTCTTTATATTAAAATACATTTTAATTTTAGTATATTATTAGCTAATAATTTTTTATGTTTGAAACGTAAACCCATATTTCGTTTACTTTGAAAGTATTTTGAAGTTTTTTAGATACATTAATTATTGAAAATAATCATTTTCTTTTAAAAAAATGAGGTAATTTTTCTTAACTAATGTTAACTATTTTTAAGTTGTTACTAGTAGCATAAAAAAAACCATGCGATGAAATTTTATTGAATCCATTTTACTTGGAAGATGAAAAAAAGCATTGACATTGCTATTTTTGCAGCTACTTTTAATTAGCATATTTTGCAAACAATAGGGGAAAAAATTGTATTTTCAATGCAAACAAAACAATTTCCACGTAACCAGGTAGCCTGAAATATAAAATTACGTTGTCGGACTGACATTTGCCTTTCTGTGATAAACGGTCACTTCAGTGACTAATCCGTGGTGATTTTTCCATCATTATTTTTTATGTCGCTTTTGCTTTCTGAATATTGAATGAAGGCCTCTCATAGTAAAAATCTAATTCCCTCTGTGAGTGTTTCTCCGTCATGGTCATCATATCAAGTCTGAAAAAATAATGCAGCGGACCCAGTACAGAATTAATCTGTCTGAAAACGTATCTAAAATTGAATAAGTATGCGTAGGAAGGTAATTGTTATTGATCTATCGCGGAGCTCTCGACCGACATTTGTGCGCTCTTTTAGTCATAATTTGGGCTAAAAATCAGAGCAAGGTCGAAGGGGAGGAATACCATTCTCAATGCACGATATGCGAGAACAGAGCGAAATGGCGCACCGCTGATTGATGCTCTGGTTAGAAAGCTGCTGGTATCCATTTTCTCCATTCTTCAGATTTGTATGTTGTTTCTTAATTTTTATTGTATGGAATTCTCTGCGTCCAGTTTAAGTTGTTCTATCTACTATTTTTTTAAATCCAAAATTGGATCACAGTTAAAAAAAGAATTCAATTTATATATTTAAAATAATTCATAATAACAAAGAAATAATTCGCTAAACCAAATAATTCTATCGATTTTACAATTTTTTATTTTATGCGAAAGCATTTAGCCTCTATATATATCATCAATGGTTGCCTAGTCTCAACAAATGGGTCGAGTCTGTCAAGCTTTCAAGCATTTTATTTTGCTATACAAGGGATAACTTGGGCCAGTTTAAAATATTAGGTGCTTGTAAGTATTTCGATCATTTTTTCACTTTAAAAAAGCATTTATTGAGAAAAATTTATATAATATATATCAATAAAAATATTTTGCATCATTTTCTACAACTGCTTCCCATTTTTGTCCAATAAGTCTTGCAATTGATTGTCTTCGATTTTTTTTTTGGTCTTCCAGGCCGTTCTTTGTCATTCATATCGCAATCACCAATCTTAAATAGTTAAAACCAAAACGATAATTGGAATATAAAGGAACAGCATCTTCATAAGTTTCCAAAAGCGTCTGATGGTCTTCTACAACAGATTTCTTCAAATCATACTAAAAAAGCAATGAATGTCGAAAACGCAATTTGGGGAGTTCCATGATTGGGATCTTTACACCCTGAATAAAACTCAATAATACTAAATGGAAAGCTTTCAAAATGATAACAATAAAATAATAGTAAATTAGTAAAACCTAAACTTTTGTCGTTTATATAGGTACTTTGTATGTTTATCAATAGATATACCAAAAATACACAAACAAGCACTTAATAGTATTTTAAATCTACATACGCTTCAGTCAACAAGACATGCTAAGAATATTGCGATATATGTTTAATAAATGATGAGAGAAGATAGAGTTATACTAACTACAGCAGAAGCTGCAGTTTGTATGAGGACAGTGGCTGATAAATGTTAATTTAAAAATCTAAAAGAAATATGCAAAACGAAATTCAAGGATCTTATATTGCAATACCAGTCTTCATATTTTATATGTATCAAATATACATTTTTTCTCTGTCACCTATTTTCTGAAGAGAGATTAGTTGGTCGTCTCTTTTCTAGTTGTCTTTGTGATCTGGGACATATTTTCTGGGTCAATTCACTCTTAATTTTATATTCTTCTGTCGTAGTTCAATAGAACTCTCTTTAATTAACTAGGAATTATATGTTTTTGACGATCACTCTAGTAACGATATGAAAACTAAACAAAATTATTCAAGCAAGAAGAAAACAAAGTAAAATACAGTACAACAATTTGTCATTTTTAGTTAGAAAGTGCTTAAATTGCGCATTGATTTGTTAAAATAAGAATAGCCTAAAACTAAAATTAAAATTTCCCAAATTTTATTTAGCCCTCTTTTTATTTCAAGACAGAAATGGCTTATCGGTTTACTAAATTTAACCGATATAAAATAAATATAAAAATATAAAATAAATATAAAAATATAAAAT
>JAPMOR010007418.1:21914-81681 GCA_026543865.1 Argiope aurantia
TGTTTTTCTTGGCAACAGAAACATCTCGTTTATTAAAAATAACCTACAGCTTATTAAACTAAACTCGAATGTTATTAAAAGAATCGAATCTTTTTTTTTAAAGAAATCCTACTTTAAATAAAAAAATGTTTCCATTTTTTTTCTTTGCAAGGAGATTTTTGTGCATCTTATAAAAAAAAGGATAAAATGATAAAAGCAGAAAAGGTAATTTTTTCTTCTTTAAAACATTATTCTAATTATCTTTATATTTCTTTCTTTTCATGTGAGCGAAATGTAAATCATACCTGTTTTTAGTTACTATTCTATAAATAATATCTGATATAATCATAACAAATAAAATATTGCTTTATTGACATTAAATCTGTAATGCATTTCTGCGCAATAATTTTTTGCAAATAATTTTGTTCTTAATCCAGTTCAAAATTTAGTATGAAAGGATAATAAAAATTATGAAAATTGTAAACGAATGAATAAAAAAATAAATAGAATAAAACTGTTTTCGGTCCTGAAATCCAAAATTTTAACTACATAAGAGTGTAATCTAGTAAAAATAGCAATCAAAGTTTATTTTAAGTAAGGTTGTCAATTAAATAAATGCCAATTCTTTCCAGTCACTTTCTAAGTTTCTGTCTTTGGTTGCTTAGACCCTGCAAGGAAGTATTGTTAAACGATTTTCACAATTTTAAATTTTAATGTATATTCTATTAATAAAACAATCAATTTTAGAAATACTATATAAATGTTAAAAAATCAGTTCACAGTGCTTTGCAAGCGTAGGTTATTGATATCTTAATTAAAGTTATTAATTTCACAATTTTTGATTGCAAACTAAAAATGCGCAACATGGATTGATTGAAACAAGTTAAATAAGGGAACTAATTTTTTGAAAGGCAGAAAGAATTTAATATAAGTTTTAGTTATTGATGTATTATTTAATAAAATTTAATAAACAAATGCAAAATGACTTCTTCAAAAAAAAAAAAAAGAACGTAAGTAATTTGCGTATTTTTTTTTAATTGCGCTTTCCTGCTTTATTATAAGTCGCTGTATCGTGAGCTAATTTTTCTTCTTCAAATTCAGATTAAAATATTTTTTCACTAAAGATAATTTTAATTTAATGTAAGAAAATATTTACCTTGAGACGCGTTATATATTTATATATAACTTTTCTCGAGATACTTGCATCCGTGAGATGTATATTTTACTAATGGTTAGTGTTAGAGTTCACTTTGATAATCGAAGCAGAAGTGTACTTCAATACAAGTTGAAGAGTTTTCATTAGTCGGTCGAATTTTATTAATCGAAATAGAAAGTGAACAAAATTTAAAAATGGAGTGGTAGTATTAAAATTTAGAAAAAATATCATAAATTAATTTATTTGGTAAATAAAATCTTCATCTCAAAATATTCCGATAACTTAAATAACTTTGTTCTAGAGCATTTGAGCTCCCCATTAAGCGGATTATTTAGTAAATGTTTTATGCAATTATAACCCTGATTCTGATGAATTAGTAGAAACATTTTTATCACGAAATGAAATAATATATAAAATATATTTAAGATAAAAATATTTCGACTCTAATTTTTTTTTAAACACCAGTTTTTAAAAAAATTTGTAATGAAAGAATCTTTAAAATATAAATTGATAAAAGATTTTTCTTGTTGAATCATACTATACATTCAGGAAGCCTAATATATAACGCAAAATTTGCATCAAATTAGTGGCGTTAAAAATTAGCAAAAGATATTAGTGAGGTAGAAAATTGATGTCAATGCTTATTGGACTAAGTTTGGAAATATGGGTGATTGAAGGCTGGGCCGCATAAATCTTGTTGTTATTAAGGAGAGGAAGCAGTCTGGTTTTAATGAATGGCTGAAACTTTCCTAACTTTGTGTGGAATTCGTTAAACGATAGAGCGATCAATTTGCATTGTGGGAGACAAAAAAAAAATATATATTTTAACATAAAATTTATTACAACACTCATGATTGGGACATATTTACAAACATACATACATAGCACGTCCATAACCACTCTTCGGTTCATAATAAAGACAGGCATAATCTGTTCATACTGAGTAGGTTTACACATGAATAACGGTTATCGTTTAGACTAAGTCATACGATCCCGATAATATAGCAGTGAATATAGATCTCAAGTGAAATATCTGACTGAAATTATTGATGTAAAATCTTGGGGAAAAAATGCTTCGAATCTTAAAAAGTACTAGAGAAAATATGAATTTAGGGATTAATGCAAATTATTTCAATATTAAAATGAAAAAGTTCAATTGAATCTAATGTGCTCATTTGCCCAATACTCTTCTATTCACTACACAATTTAAAAACGTTAAAATTAACATAGTTTAAATATCATGGATCGAAAAGTGTTCAAGGCAAAAAGTAATTTATTTAAAATAATGCTTATTATTTCTTTAATGTGTATTGAGAAAAAAGGTAATAATAATTCTTAGCATTAACTAACTTTTTGTCATTTCATCAATCTGTATTTTTTTTCTATTATGGATAGTAAGTTTTTAAACTTGCACACAAATGATCAATATTTAAGTCAATCAAATGCACATAAAGAATTTAAACGAAAAGATCTCAAAATCTGCTTTTTCACAGCTTGAAATCACCTTTAAAAGAATATACAATCTTTTCTACAAACATTCGAGACATGACTAATTAGCTAAAAATAGATTCAACCACAACTCAATATAAACTTTTTGTATACTTATAATGGAAATGTTCACAAAGACTGAATATTTCTTTCAAATTTAATCACATTCGTGCAGCTAAAGAGTAGGCAAAGTAATTAAGGAATTCGACATTTCCTGCCATATGGTTTTTCCAGATAATCAGTTGAAAAGCACTTTCGAGATTCTGTTTTATGACCTTGCGTGTTGCATGGTTTTGATCGTTTTTGAAGGGTGTATCTTTTTTCTGTAGGTGAAATTTTTTACTTCGATTAGGCGATGCCCCCATGCTATGGATTAGCTGTTTTGCAATGCAAATTAAATCTTGCTGTTAAATTTTTGTTACCCTAATTCTAAACACAGTCGGAAGGCATGTCAATATTTTTATTAATAATAAAGAATGTGTTTTAAACTGCTTCATTAAGTAGAATCCAATACCTTTCCGTGCAGAGAACGAATTAACATATTACGTGGTAGAAACTGAATCGAAAAATATGAAATTGTTTTTATTTTTTTATTTTAGGATATACGAAGTCATTTTCATTTAATCATTTTACTGAGTGTGGCAAAAATAGAAGAGGAATTTAAGGAGTGTTTTAAGAACAAGAGTTTACACGCATTTTGTTACATTATATCTGATTATTTACTTGACTAGAATTTTTCAATTCGCAAGATCTTCCGAGACCACCTCTCATTTCTACTATTATAAAAAAAAATTAATTATAATTTTTGTCTAAAAATTATGACACGGAAAATTTCTTATAACCTCGTTACTCTTAATATATTTTATAGTAGCTATGTATGTTCCACATCTTCTTTAAAGCTGTTAGGCCGAATTAAAACTAAGGAAGTAGCTAATTTTTTTAAATTTAAGACAAGACAAAAGGAATTATCATGCTTTCAAAGGACAAAAGTTAATCAAATATTCAATTAATATTTCATTAACAAGAAATTAGTCGAAAATTTGCTGTTTTTCCGTAGAAACTGCAAAAAAAAAAAAAACACATATATATATTTATTGCATTTTAAAAAGCAAACCTTCTTTTTTTCAATAATACCATTTTAGTTTAGGGTCAGTTTTTCTTTCAATTTTTATTATGTTTTCAAAATTTAATAAATAATTGAATAGATTTCTGAATAAGGAAATTTATAGATTTTCCTTTTATAAGAAACTGTGCAATTTTGAATTGCTATAACTTTATTTTTTTAATTTCTGTTTTATTTTTTAAATATTTTAGCAGCGTTTTTAAAAATTTATTTTGAAAGACATCGGAAGCATATTTAATGAATTAGAAAAATATTTTTGTTAAAACTCCTGTATATTTACCGCCACTGGTGATAGTATTTTAAACTGAGTTGACAGATTTGGTCCTAAATATCCGAAACATTTTAGTTAGTTTAATGAAAAGTGATTCATATATGAATTTTAAGTTTTGTTCACTTTGCTGTGCAGTCTGAAAGGCAATATTATCTTACTAGTATAATATTGCTTTTAGTATAATATACTTTATAAATTTTAGTATAATATACCTTAGTTAAATATTCTCACTTGAATTTTTTAAGAAGTAGTAAACAACAGTTTTAAAGTATAAGTAGAACTGTATAGTAAAAAATATTCATCCTATTTGTATATGAAGAATTTCAAAATAGGCTAGTCAATGTTACCAACTAATCGTGGTTCGGTAGGCCAATTTCTAACCGTAGGAATTACCAATAAAAAATGCTTTAAATAAAATAAGGAATTGCAACTTTTTATGTTGTTTAAGTCAAGTATTTCTTGAAAGCTATATATATGTATTTATTTGAATTTTTACATATTCTCAGGTTCTATTGTCATATTTAGTAAAATATTCTTGACCCACAAATAGTTGAAACAATTTTTTTTAAATTAAGAAATACTTCATTTTTCTATGAACAAAACTAAATGAGTTATGAAACTTCAGATATCATCATTTTAGTCCGATAAACGGTCGTTTCAAGGAATCACTGATATGAGGATCTTCTTTGCGTGTCTCTGAAATGATCTGAAATAGTCTAAAATAGAGCTGATCTAATTTTCATTATTTAATTAGTTTTGCTTGTAGAATTTTTTTTTATTTAAAATGTTTGTATGTCAAAAATATTTTATTCAATATTATCGATAGGATGGGGAAAATATTGTAAAAAATAGAAATTCAAACTTTTTGACCACTATGCTTATTGATTCAAATAATGTAAAAGTAATTCCTTAATTCATTAAAAAGGTTTTTCCGTTTGTAAGTGAATGCATTTCTCCAGTTCAGAAACCAGATACTGATTCAGGATTAGAGAGGACGTCAATTGATGCAAAATCCATATACAACAATTCTTATTAAAGATGAAACGATTTACTTAGATTTAAAGTAACTTAGATTAAATTTCTATAAAAACCTGCATGCAAACTATTTAATCTTTTAATATTATACATTAATGTTTAAATATTTGGCATGACAAAATAATATTGTATTTGAATTGATTTAACACATTCTCTGCAGCGATTATATTAGCTTTGTTTTTGGCTTATTCCTATGCTATAATAACTATGCTATAATAATTATTCCCATGTTTCTGCTTCTAAATGCCTTATTGTTTGGTAACTATTTAATTGGGCATTTTTTTAAAGCATGTTCACATTGAAAAATGTAAATGTTTCCTAATCCTTACTTATACATCATAAAATTTATTTTCACTTTGCCTATATTTCTCAAAACTGCTCTTCTATAAGTTTAGAAGTTCCATGAAAAATAATTTTGCATTTTTTTAAAATATAATTTTTAGCAATTAGCTGAGATCCCCATTATTTCATTAGAAATGTAAAAAAAACAACCTATTTTTAAAACAAGAACCAGGAGAAATTTTATTAAAAATAGAATCTAAGAGACTAGTACTCCTTATCTGAGAATAATCATCATCTGTCCCAAGCACTGATCCAACTGTTCTCCGAAATAGTTTTCTTATAAAGAAAGAACGAACATCTGGCTTTTCTCATGCAGTTCTTTCCGGAATTATTATTTCGGGATAGTTAAATGCATTAATCACGCGATTTTTTTCCTTTTAAACTTTGTGAGTGGATCTAATCTTAGAATTTTTCTAAAAGCTTTGATGAAGAAGACAGTTAAAACATTCACACCTCGGTGATTCATATGCAGATTAAAGACTTGAAATCCATTTGAGAATTATTTTGTACAACTGCAGTCCATTAAATATAATTCTTACTTGAATTTGGCTTTGCAAATTGAGACGATAAAAATAAACAAGGGACATTTCTTATTAAAGGATTTTGCATGAAAAACTTATTTCTTATTTTTGTGGCTCTAAAACTTATTTTTGTGATGCCCTTGGCAAATATTAGTTATTTTTGATAAATAAATCAATTCATCCCTCAAATTACTTTAGATTATATTTTATTATATTTAGAATCACGTTAAAAGTTATGGAAAAAAACGCAATGTTTAGTAATTCTCATTAGCTTCAAAACACATAAATAAAAGTTTTAAAATGGAAATTTATCAAAAGTTTAGTAATCGGGTTTTTCAGTGCAAAAGTTAAATTTGTAGGGTCATTTCAAGGAAATTAATTTTCGATTCCTAGAGGCAGAATAAGAGACTGGATAATAATTTCTGAAGATAATTTTTATGAAGAGAGTATATATTTTAATTTAATAAATTTGTGCATTCTTTTAACGAAGAGCAATTAATTTATTTTAATTAATAATTCGTTATTTTATACTAAGGAATTCTGCATGCTTTCTGACGTTTGCCAGCCTCTAGGAAAATTTCTAAGCAATTTTGAAAAAAAAAAAAACATTATGTTTGAGCTTGATTGATGCTTTAATTTAAATCAACAAAAATTCAACGTCTTTAAAACTTTTTTTTTCTTTGATTTTGAAGAAGTTAGAAGACAAATTCACACTGAAATGCTTTTTTTGATATTTTTCCGTTTTGAATATATCTTATATGAATATTTCGCATCAATTAACCCTGAATGACATCTCGTTAACGGAATAGTTCTAAAGAAATAGATAAAAAAATGTATGGAAGTGTGAGAAAGTTCAATAAATATTTTAAGGCATATAAAGAGAATCTCAAATACAACTTATTTAGGTTTCTTAAAAAAGAATTATTTTATGCAGCCTTGGCGCAATTATTGGCCTTAAAAAAGCCTTTTCATTTATTATTTTTAAAATTTAACTCATTCATGTTTGAGAGGGAGGAATTTTGTTATTAATTTTTCACCTCCTTCTTCATGCACTAGAATTCTGAAATTTTTCACAGTTAATGATCCTCAAGAATGAGAGAATATTTCAATAATTTTATAGCTCTTAATTATAAATTATTACATTAATTGAGTGTAAAATTGATTAGAAATCACAATGTTTGTAACCACATATAATGTGATATTTTAAAGATTGAAAGTTGGGGAATAATAAAACGCGAAATTGTAAATAGCATTTAATACATGTAGTAAAATGTAAGATAAAATATTTTAAATCTAAAATAAAGAAATAAAACAGAATAGAATTATTCGTAAATATTCATTGAAAGATCACATTGCGTACCGTTGATGAGTTTTCTCGTGTTTCGGTTTTAGTTTCGTTTCCTGAAGTCGTCTCTAGTTTTGATTGAAATAATGAGCAGTTTACCCGAATATGTGCGTTCCTTGGCGAATGTCTTAGAGATTTCTATGCTGTACGCAATGTGTAAACAAATGTGAATGTGATTTTATGTGCAACAAATGTGAATCAAATTTTAATTTAGTTAGAATTGTTCTGCTGTAATTTCCCGTTTTTATTATTTTTTTAACATAAATGTTTTTAATTAAAAATAATTAAAGTAAAAATTTGAGAATATTATAAAAATTAGTTGAAAAATGTATTCTTAAAAACAGAAATAATATTAAAGCGAAACAGATTATATACTATTCTAATAGAATATTAAATATATAGATTATGCACAAATTAGAGTATTTAATTCTAGAAATATTAATAGAGGTATAATCTTCACAACAGAATAATAGTGTAAAACATTAATTTCATTTTTAAAAAAGTGGTTTTAATTTTAGAAATTTATATTTCGAATCACTTATTATTTACACTTATATTTCCAATCATTTATATATGTGTATAATAATTTCCGTACGAGTTGCAACAGTTTTCGATTCCTGACTATGGATTTCGTATTATACGTCTTTTTTAAACCACAATGACTATGATAAGAAATAGAGTTAAAAATGAAAAATTATAAATAAAACAATTTTTGAAAATGGTTTTATCAATAAACTAAAAATGAAAAATATTTTTAATACAAATTTGGGGAATGAAAGAAAATTCTGAAAGTGTTAAAGAGAGAAACTCAACTGGAAAAGCTATAAATTTCTAATTAGTATAATGAAAAACAAAAACAATAATTATGTAAAAAATATATTATAAATACAATTAGGATTAATTTCTATTCAAGCATTTTCTATCTACCCCTCACTCTCTGTCTCTCTTTATCTCTCTATATATAAATTATAAATTTATTGTATTTTTAATATATTAACAAAAGGACAAAAGGGTTTTTGATAGTGTTATATACTTCCAAAATTTTATAAAAATTCTTTTTCTTTTTTTACATTGACAAAAGGATTTTTTAAAGTGTTTTATATTCATTATTTTATTCATATTGTGCAGGTATTTTAAAAATACAGCAAAGGTTAAAAATACAGTAGCCTGTATTCTATCTGTGAAGTGTGGGAAAGAGCCCCCTGTTAAAAGGGATTGTGCAAGCGATTGTGTGAGTGTCATCTTCGTATTAGCTAATAGTGAGACTTCTGCCCTCAGATGCTCAGGGGTCTTTATCCTCAGAAGCTACTGCACAAACTCGGCTTAAATCGCTGACTTTGTCAGCGGACTTGCCTATGAAAAGTCCATAAGTAATAACAACAACACAATATCACAAACGTGCAAAAAGATGTAATTTAAAAAAAAAACAATATTTTTTACAATTAAACGAATAATTAGTACATTGATATGTCTGATACCTGTTCAGAATAATTATTTAACAATTTGAATTAATTTATTTAAATTGTTGAGTTAAAAATTTAATTAATTTTGACAAATCGCATACCTGTATTTAAATTTGTAAAATGAAATCACGTGATCCATTAAATGCTGTAATATTGCCAAATCCTGTAGCATAGACATGCATTTTTGGTAATCACACAAGCAAAATATTTATATCAATTTTTAATGCGAATTCTCAGTATAAATTTCCTTGTTTTGAAGATTCTTAAAACGTTTGGTTTTGTTTAATATAAAGAAAACTTAATTTTCTTTAATAAAAGTCAAACAAGTTTCTTTGAATTTCTAAAAACGTTCAGTTGTATTAAACAGTATTTAAAGGGACGGTGGTTTCTATTAAGGCATTATTCAAATTTAATTCACTTGGGAATTACTCACTTAAAAAAATTAAAACTTTTAGCATAATTATTACAAAAAAATACGTTCAGTATAATTAAAATTTTTTAAACCAAAATATATTATTTTTTAAAAATTAAAGGATTTATAATTTTTGGAAAATCTAAATATTAAAAACTTAATTTTTTCTATCATTGCTTCTTTATTATCTTATATAAATTTATTTGGAACGAAACTAAGGAAAATTTTGTAATTCCGGTTAAAAGTTATTTCTTTAGAACTATATTTATGTACATCCACTGAATTGTTATAAAATTTTTGTGTTTACTAAATTAAAATTGATATTTTAAACTATTTAAAAAAATTCAAAATATAAACTACATGCCCAATTTTATTTTACTGTTTAACCAAAATCTTTCTTATCAATTTTATCTAACTTCCTTCCTCAATTAATTGGAATATTTGAGAAAAGTTATTAAGTATATATTTATTCTTTAAGCACTTGAAATATTTCATTTTATTAAAAAATACATTTTATAAAGATATAGTTAATTATAAAAGTATATTTTGGTGCTAAAAATAAAAATAACATTTCATAAAGGTAGTAGCAGACTTTAGAAAGGTAGCAGTTTGTATTTGATAAATAATTCTCTTTAATAGCATTATGGATATTCAAGGGTTAATTTTTTAATGAAATGTTCCTAGTTGTACTTTGAGGACACATATTTATCTATTTATTTATAATTATAATTGCACATTCACAGAGGAAAGTAATTTGTTTCAAAGAAGATTGATTTTATATTTTGGTATTGCACTGTACTAATCTTTTCAAGTCAAGGAATTAGCAAAGATAAACTTAATGAAATTTTTAAGTAACGCATCACATTTATTTATTTTCAAACAAAAAGAACGTAGTCTTATTTCGAATCATTATCAACTTCTTACTGGATTTCAAGAACCTTTTTAATAGAAATTAAAGTTATCAAAACCGATGCTTCTTTAATTTAATGTCTTATTTATTCTATGTTCATTTATATAAGCATTGATTATTTTGAATAAAGCGTATTTTTTTATTAAAAATAAAAATATAAAGGAATATAGCATGTGCTTTTGTCCTTATTATGTATTTCGTAATAAGAGAAAAGCCATTAACGATGCCCTTAGATATGGATCCATAGATAATTTATATAATATATTTGCATGTCAGAAGCAGCACATCCTGAGATATTGTGGCAGTTTGTCACAATAGCTGTATGGATCAAATTATACTCCTTCCTACCAAATTATTGCACCACAGAAGCACGCCGTATCAATGAAACATTTCGTCTTGAATATCGATATTAATATTTAACAATTGGGGAATGCTAAGTTATGTAAGAAGTCTTATATGACACTGTTATGAAAAACTTAATTTGATTTAGCTGATTAATGTTTGATTGACTTAAGCTTTTGGGGAATTTTTCCTTTTTCTTTTTTATTAATAATAAAGTTAATTCAAACATGCATCTGATTCATCGTGCACAGCATTCATCTGTGGCTCTTAGAAATATAAGAATGATTTCTAAAAACTTGAAAGTTTAGAAGGATTGTAGCAGAAACATCAATCATATATACTTTTAAAATTTTGCTCTCAAGAATGGCGTTATTTATTTAGAATTCCACATAAAACTCAAATTGTAGCAATAAACGTGCAGTTGTAATCAGTTAATTTATAAATATTTTACCGTGAGTATATAGAAGTTTTTGTTTTGTAATATGTCTAATTATATTTTCTTTTCTTCTACACATCCTTATTTTTTTAAATCTATAAATTATTTCACATTTATTTACATTATGACATTTATTATAAATTTTTGAGTTTCTCAATTATGACATAATACATATATGAGGCATATTTCGATTGTATTCTTTTAAACATTTTATCTTTTTATTATTTATTATTTTGAGCAAAATATTAAATGTGACAAATTATTTGAAATATGAAGAGTTATCAATAGTAGTAAGCATTATGTAATATTTCTGTTTTGATAATTTAAATCACTTTTAATACTTTTAGGAATCCTTTCTGTATGATAGGTGTATATATATATATATATATTTCAAAAATCTAATTTTCTCATAAGTTAACAGGATTAAAAGTGTTTGCAATAATAAAAATTCCCATATTGAAGCATCAAATAACCTCAGTAAACATTTAATTAAAAATGAATTTCCTATAAATTACTGTAATGTCAATTTTTTAATTAAACAAGGTATAGTTTGGGATTAATCCTTTACTTAAAATAAAAATAAAACTTTCCTTGCATAATAGATCACTCAATAGATGGTGCTGGGAGCCTACAATTATTTTTTATTTAAATATGTTAGCTTTGTGTTTTTAAAAAGCGGGAATCACAATCGTTAGCTCAAAATTTCCTTGACTGCTGCTGGTATGTTCTTTCCTTTTTGTTTTTCTTTAATGGTTTAAGTATTATTTTGTGAGTTTTTTGTTTTTATTATTATTTTTGTTTTTGCATTTTTACTTATTTGTGATTATTTTCTTCTAATTTGTTGTTTTGTATTTTCCTTTCTGTTAAAATGGTGTGTCTCTTGGGCCTAATTTCAGGGGATTTTCGGGTCACAAGGAATCATTATTAGACTTTCTTGTCTGCATTCCTTCACAGAAAAAATCCCTTTTTTTGAATCCCTGCCTGAGGGTGACCCTTGAAAAAGTCTTCAGACCGGATTCTTTTTTTATTTGGTTTAATTTTTATTTGGTTTATTTGATTTTCCTATTAACTTGATTTTAATACTTTTGTCTCAATTCATCTGTGTTTTAGAAGTAGCTGCATTTGCACTCTCTAAATACTATGAAGTTTTCCTGTTCCTTTTTTGGTTTTAGTTTGAATAAGAAATAATTTTTAGTTGGAATTCCAAAACTATTTCGTTTCGTTTTCAAAATATTTCTTACTTTAGATTGGTGGACCTTATTTTTAACCTTACAGAAATAAAAATCTATTGATATTTTTCAAATTTTTTTTTACATACTCAAAGAAATCATGAAGAAAGGTTTTAGTTAAGATTTCATGACAATGAATTAAATAGTTAATTTTTATTAATTAAAAAGTTTACGAGTATTTCCATTGAACATATGTTACGTAAGCATGCAAAATGACGGAATCGAATAATTGCTAATATACTGAATTTCCAATATTCAAAACATAGTTAAGTTTAATTCATTCTACATCATTAATACTGAAAAAGGCTTCTTTGAAATTATTTTAAATTAGACTTTTACTTAAAAATTGTTTCAAAGTTTGATAACTAAAACCCATGGAAATTAATGATGATGATTATCTTTTTTGGGGATGTATAATGGAGATTGAAATTAGGGCAGAAAATAACTGCCTTCATATTTTATGTTGTAAACATATATTTAAGGTGCCATTCACAATGTAACTAAATTTTGCATCATTCTATAAAGAGTAATAAAATGTTACAAGAAAAAGTGGCTTTCCGAGGTTTTGAAAAGCCATTTGAAACGACTGACAGCATTTCGAGAAAAGGGAATTTTAAATATCTTTGTTGCAATACGTTTGTCATTTTTTATTAACAAAAGGCTGCAAATGATAGAAAGATTTATAAATATACATTTTATATTAAAAGAAAATTTTGCGATAGAAATGTTAGAATCTCGTCGAGTACTAATATTTACTAGATTTTTACATTCCCACATAGAATGATTATCCGAATTAACTTTTGGTAGCGAATTTGACAGTTTAATCCTTTGTTATAAATATGATAATTAATATGATTTATTTCATATTAATAATTTTAAATTATGAAAATCATTTGATCCCATGGTTGCTATATCAGCTATTTTTAAATTATAGTTATAATTATAATATATATTTATATATATTGCTTAATATATAGTTAATTTATAGTTATAGTTTTTAAGGTGTAGTTCAACACAAATATTTTAAGATAAATAAATGCTTTATTTTCTTTTGTAGCTTACATGTTAAAAATAAATCATGATTAAATCACAATGAAGCCAGATAAAGAAAAAAGCTCATATTATTTCAGAAAGAATAAATGGTGACAGAGATATTAATTCTTTGGATGATAAAACTACTTATAAATATATTTTATTATATAGTATTGCAATTGATAGATTTCTTTTACTTATGAATGAAAAACCAAAAATCCCCCCACCCCCCATAAAGGACAATTTCTATAAACGGAAATAAAAAATAGCAAAAATAACCCTATGAACGTTCATAATACTTTTTTTTGTCCTACCTTAGTGACATTGTGGCCAGTTACACAGTTACCATGCCAATCGATTATTTTCTTTTTTCGTTGCACTAAAATCTCATGTTTCAATGTCGATACAAGGCCGACTCGTTACAAGCGCCGGTATTTTTCCGGGGATAGTTCGCAAAATATAATATTAGCAAGTAAGGGTTTGAATAAAGGCAGCATTACGTGCGAAATAATATCGGAAATAACTTCGTCTTTGTAATAGATGGGGAGTGACTCTAATGATTTGAATGCAACACGAAGGAAAAGAAAAATGTATTTGCATTTTGGGTGAAAATATTTTTTATTCATGGCATTGAGAATACGATGAAAGTTCTGGATTGGTTTTTGCATAAGTAAACTATGACGTGTTTTCCGTTGTTCTTTTTCTATCATGCACATAATGCAATTAAATAATGACTAAAGTTTAGAAGTAGATGCATGTTTTTTTACTGAAGTTAACGCATATTATTTAAAGTGGAATTATTTTGTATTTATGACGCAATATCTATTTGTCTGTAAAAAGGAAATAATCATAAACGAGTATTTTCTACCGTTAAACAAACCTGTGGGAATCTTTTTCCATCTGTTTAAAGAAAAAAAAATTCTAACTTACCACAGAAGTAGTTAGTATAAAATTTAAATTAGGAAAAACAAACGATGGCAAAGCAAATATGTCAGTTTCAAAAAACAAAACAAAAAATTGTATACTTTAATGATTGGTATTCTACAGCCTCACTATCGAAATTTGATCCTATAATTTGTACTTCTAGTGCAATTTTCAAAATGATATTTTTATAAGCCTGCATACTATTTTGAAACGTGTGATATGTATTTCCAAATTTGATTTGTCTGAGTTGCACACTCCTAACTTTTATAAATTTTAAATTAGAAATTTTGTTAAAGAATTAATTTAAATTTAAGTTGTTCTTAATAACTTCAAGTTTTATTTCCCCTAAAGGATTTTACATCATTTTAAAATTATAAAGATAGATTTTTCAGTGATACCAATTTTATTTTCGCTTAATGTTTTCGCAATATATATTAAATTATTTAAAGTATACTTTACGACAATACCTGTATTGCTATTATATTCATTTCAGAAATTCTAAACGATATACTTAATTAACTAGATAAATTGCATTTAAATCAGCTTAAAAATTATGACACTAAATTTTTTAAAAAACATTTTCATTCTTTATAAATAGAAATTTTCTTTGGGAGGGGAGGAATTTCATCATGAAAGAAAAATGCCAGCACGCTTATTAAGATACATAAAATAAAATGTGGTTGTATTGCTGTATAACAGAAACAAATAGCTTAATCCTCAAGGAATGAGATGGTAAACTTTGATAATGGGATAATTTGTTAATGCAAATACATTGTTGCTTTATTGACAATACCTGCAGATATGTACTATTTTTTAAAAAAACTTGCACAAATATATTATTAAATATTTTTTATGATAAATGCATATTTATTGCTTAGTTCATATATGCTTAAAATATTCCTTTATTAATTTTTTATTTCTTTTAACATATAAGTTAGTGAAATATGCTTAATACTACTTTATACTCAAAAATTTTATAATGATACATAAGTTAAAAGTTCTTATCTTTTGTCAAGAACATACACATTAATTAAAAATTGAAGGAAATTTGAACCTCTAGATCAAAATGCAATAAGATGAGAATGCTTTAAGTTTGATGTGTCTATTTTATATTTTATATTTGAAATTTATTCTTAAATAAATGGCAAATGTAATGCTCACAAGAAAGTAAAATAAATTAAAGAAAAATATAGTTGTAATTAAAATATTTTTAAATTTTTATTAAAATTGGAGAAAAATATTATACGGAGATGAAATCGGTACTACTGAAACGCTCATTTTTTTGAATTTTAAAATAGGGTAAGGATAATTTTTGTGGAATAATACGCTCTGAAGTAAATATGTAAAACACATTTTAATTAATTTAATTTTTTAAAGCTTAATTAAAATTTTAAAAATTGTTTAATAAATATTTATTATTTAACGAGTAATTATACGCCACATTTGGTAGGAGTAAGTTTAATGGTTTGCCTTATAAAGCGTTTTGAGTAGTATTTAGATTATGCATGTTGCAATCTGCAGATAGTATGTCGGCTTATAAACAGCATTCTTGTTAAAATTCTCAAAAAAAAAAAAGGGTCCAGTTAAAATAATTATTAATATCTAAAGGTGTTCCACTTATAATTTTTTATAAATACATAAATTCTAGGTCATTCTAAACTTATATTCGACGTTAACTTCAAGGGTCCTACAAAATTTTCAGTTCAGTTTCTATAAAAGCATTAAGAAAGTGTGTCCTAATTTCTGATTATATTATCTCTCTGACTTTAAACAGCAATTATATCTTGAAAATAATCAAACTTTCAAACATTAAGAGCTATTTTTAGATTAAAAACGTCCTCAAAACGCTATTGATTAATGTTATATCTTTTATGTTAGTCACTACAAAATGAATGTATTTCCACAGTTCATTGAATGACAATTTCTGTTATTAAAAGAACACAACAAAAAGAGAGAAAATTGTATCATTCGTCCGTAAATGAAGCGATTCTGTACTTGTGGCCTGTGAAGTGTTGCAGGCGCACAGAAACAGCGCGGACCCAGGGATACGCCCGAATGTTGAACGGCCACAGCGTGTCTGACGGCGGGTAAAGTAACCATGGGAAACCAATCCTTTTCAGGATCCTAACAATCGGCTCGCTGATCGATTGCCACGTATTTTGAGTAAAGATTATTGTTTAGAGAATTTTCTGGGTTAGTGTGGGAAGTCGAAAAAAGAAATTTTTGAGAGAACAATTGTATTTTAATAACTGATTTGATGTTGATGAAATAATAACTCTTTATCTTGCAGACCATTAGACTCCTGCTGGCCGTAGTATTTTATAAGTGCAAATGCGATTGCTTGTTAACCGTTATTATACAGAAATAAAGAAGTATTTGTTTTGGTTTAATTTTTCAAAATCATTAAAAAATATTTGTTCAGATTATCGTTTTTTTAAAATATACTCTGAATTTTCTTTTTTTAGAGCAATTATTATGAAAAGGTGCCTTTAAATATTGAATTTCAACTGTGATGTGAGTGATGAGAAAAAAGTAGTATTTATAATTTGTTCAGACAAAATTATCAGATGTTGATGGGGAAATAAAGTTTAAAAAGTATATAAGCATATTTTGTACAAAAATGTATGCTTTACTGCCTTGTCTTAATTGGAGTAATAATTTTAATGTTATTTAGAAATCTAAATCTGGGAAATTAGTTTTACTCTTATCCACAAAAATGTATATAATATTGTGAATGTACAAATATAATTTTAGAAAAACACGTTCATGATAAACATCTGAATGTAAAATTCTAAAGAACATTAATTGAAAATCTTTCATTTGCTGATATAATTTCTTAAGCTTTCGACTTTTCTTTTCATACTTACCTTTTTCAAACAACATTGGATTTTATAGATAGAAGAGTATTAGATATATAAAAATTCTTGCATTTCTCATTTGTTTATATCTATTTAATTAAGAATTAGACAGGTAATTAAAATTATTGGAGAATCATTATATTATTTTTATTTTTGCATCTTAATTTTCTTATTAAGTTAGCAATTCTTAAGCATGTTTTAAAATCTAATTTACCCATCACTTGCATATCTATAAAATTTAATAACTAAAAATTTTCACGATTTTTTTCATTACAATTCGTACCTAATTATATCATTCCCTTTGTTGTACTAGGTGTGCCGGTTAATAATTCTTCTTTGTTTGATGGCACTGGAAGCAAGGTTTAGTTAATTGTCTCAAATGTTATGTTAGTTTACTGATAGGAATATCTATCAAAACTCTGTTAATGTGCAACTGTTTTCTCGTTAACGAAATATTGTGCTTATGTGGTAAATATGTATAATTTCAAACAAAATGAAGAAAACATATGTCAAGTGTTGCTTTTTTTTTCAATCAAAAGAAAAAGTTTGTGGAAACTTATGGTAATCATGCTCTAAACCAAGACGTTGCATTGGCTTAGATGATTCAAAAATGGTAATTCCATGCCTCTGCATTTGGTGGACTCAGTAGTGTGCAATATACTATGAGCTTCTAAAATCAGGCAAAACAATAAATACTGTTCTTTACTATCGACAACTTATAAATTAGACCAATGAATTGGTCGAAAGTGAAAGAATTGGCGCGAAAAGTAATTTTCCAAGAAAATAGCGTCTCATCCCATACAGCGAAATATATCAGAGATACTATTCCTACATAAGGATGGGAACTTTAGCTCCACCCACCATAATAACCAGATTTGACTCCTCCGAATTACCGCTTTCATGCATAGATATTTCACACAGTGTCCCAGCAACACTTCACCAATTACGATGTCGAAAAATGTTTCATGATTGAATCATCTCAATAGTGGACAATGTTTTTAGGATAACATGCACCATTTGAAAGAAATATGAGCAAAATATATAGCCGACGATGACGGGTATTTTGAATAAAGTATTTGTTACTGTTTTCCTCAAGTTGATTGTTTTCTCAAAGATATATTAAGAAATTTTCATCTGGCGCATTAAGACAAAAATTATGTAACATTTATATAAACCAGCTAGTGTGTTTTATTATTATATTTTAAATTATAATATTTTAAAAGGGTGAATAATCGATTTTAAATTCATTTCTGTTTTAAAAGAGTGAATTTTTAATTATCTAATCAGAGACAGCAGCTTGCATGGTTTTTGAAATATAAACATTTGAATATTTGATTTATTGAAACTCTTGAATATCAATAATGTAAAAAAAGTATTATGGTAAAAAAAAAAAAGAATTCGTATTGTATTTCATATTCTTGAAAAGAAAACTTATGATTCACTCCGACGAACCTCTTATGACGTCTACGCGGATAATGGATTACGTCACTTCAGCAAAGAAGGATGCTTGCGTGTGCTCGAAACGTAAAAGTATGATGGAGGAATTTCTCTGATCTACATCTGTGAGAAAGAATTTCGGAGCCATATTTTCGGAAAGATTTTCTCTTAAACCAAATCTGCAGTAGACATTTACATCTATCTGAATGCTAGGCATGCAATTAAAGCTATTTTGAATGAATATTATTAAATTTAGGTTTAATTTAAGAGACGATTTTTTTGTTCGATATTTATATTTGAATATAAGAAAATATGTCTCGTTATAATTTCTAGAGAAATCGAATGAAAGAATACATAAGTACAATTATTGTACTTATACATTTAAAAAAAGACAGTAAAATAAATAGTTTTGTATATATTATAAGAAACATTCTAAGACTGGATTTTTCAAAAGTAATTATTGCATTATAAAATATTTATTGAATAACAAAATGTGAGTTTTTTAAATTTTGCATAAGAATTTGCACTACTGACAGCTTTTAATGTACGACCCATAAATTTTCTTTTGTTTTGGTGTTAGGGAAATTTCTGCAATTTTCACTCTCTCTTTACTTTTTTACTATATGTTTGAAATAATGTTGCTATTTTTAAAAAAAATAATTAGTGCATTATAAGAGATTTATTCAAGAATGTAATGAAGTTTTTTAATTTTGAATAAGAATTTGCGGTAGTGATTGCAACTTTTAATGTTGAATCTATACTCCAGAAATTTTCTTTTGGTTTTGGTACTAAGAAAATTTCTGAAATTTTCACACTAGCATTACTTTTTTATTAAATGTTTGAAATATTTCTTGATATTGAAAATAGGATTATTTTGAATGTCAAGGTACATTAATTACATCTGTAATACTATTTGCAATATCTTGGGGATCACAATCTAGTATTTTTTTTTCTAGTATTTTTTTTTGTATCTGTTTCGCTAGACTTTTTCAGAAAGTATGAACTTTAGTAGACAACGGTTCAGGTTTAGAAAATTCACAGTGGAAGAATTTTTCAGATTTTTAATGATAATTTTGTGTTCAGATTCTTCTCTTCCTTTTAATCTATCACTACTCTCAATATCTCAGTATTTTCATACAAAATGTAACAACGAGAATTTTTATTACTGAGAATAATAGTACTTTTAGGATTTTTTTTCTTTAAATAAATAGAGTAATCAAAGAAATATACATGTGTGATTTAAAAAATAAAATAAAATGAATAATCTTAATAATCTTAATTGAGGACAAAAAATTCAGAATTTGAAATTAATTAGAATTTACTTTCATCTGAATCTATACCATTTTATTTATCTTTGAATTTACACCTTTCTAATAATGAGCAATTACCTCATTGATTATTAGTAATTAATTAATAACAGAAATAATTTGAGATAATTATCGCAGTCGCGTTATATCTGCGACTTTCCTTACTTTCAATTTCATCCATTATCATAGTAAATTGAGATTAGGAAAAAAAAGGGGGAGGACACCCCCACCCCCATTTTCTGTCAATAAAAAATGTAAAGTGGGGGATTTTCCATTTACATAAAGGGAATTTCTTAGTATTATTTGTTGACTCAGCACTTTGGAGGGGATGATTTAGAGAAAAATATATGACTTATGAAATATGATTTAAACAATCATTTTTAATAGATTCTGAACGATTAAGAAAATAAAAGGAGATTCAATTAAAATCGAACGGCTCGAGGAGAAAGAAATTATAAGATATTTATACAATAGGATTACAAGAAATTTTATTTACTTCAAATTCAAACATTTTCTAAGATACGAACATCATTAATTATGCTTATTTTTGTATTTGAAATGTTGGATAGCATATTTTCTTAAATTAATTTCAGTTATATTTTGAGATAACTGAACAATGGGTAGAATTACCTCAATCTATGAACTTCTGGATAACTTATTTTGATGCACAGCTATTTTGATAAACAGTAAAAGAAATCTACTGCTACTCTTTTCCAAAATTCATTATATCATTTCAAAGTAACCTTCTCGTAAGCGATTGACATTTAAGTTTCACCGTTAAGCGATTGACATTAAGTTTTACCGTTCTTAGTTATATCTTGCAATTGTGAATCAAAATACAATACAAAGTGGTTGACTTTCCTTTTTATAACTGCATATAATGAAAATATTCATTTTTCAATGGAATTGATTAAATAAGCAAAACCGTGCTATATTTCATCTCAACTTTTATTTTGAAAATACTAAAAAAAATTTGTATTTTGATTATGAATCACTATCCCAATTTGATTATCCTTTCTTCATTCTAAAATTCCGAGTATTTAAAGAAGTTAACTTTATGCTCCAAGGAAGAACCATACTGCAATTATCAAATGAAGTTTAAATCGAATTCTTTTCTGAGGAATATCTAGACAAATCATATATGACACTCCATGGAAAAATACTTTTCCTAAGGTGGGGAGAGGACAAATTTTAATTCTGAAATTCAATTATTAATTATTCGTAAGAATTCTTATGACCATGAAATTTGATAATATTGCAAACATTACTTAGTTGAAAGCGAAACTAATATGATAGAATTTAAGCATGATCTGATTTCAATTTTCTATGAATGCAATGTGAAGACCTTCGGTGAAAGCGAAGTTGGATCTTTAGTGAAATGGGAACTTCGTTCAAAAGGATTCAAATGCGAATTTGAAAATCTTCACTGGATTCAATTTACTTCAGAATCTATCCTGAGAAAATGATTAAAGGAGCTACGAGTAATTAGCAATATTATTTTTTTTAATTCAAGTATTTCAGCATACTTTTAAGAGGATTCTTGTTATCATATCAATTTTTCTTATCGAATAAGATTGACTTTGAATGATATTGATATTCTTTATTATTTAAAAAAATCAAGTGCAAATTGTTAGAATAAAATGGCTAAATATATATTTCAATTAATAAAATATACAGCTTCCTTGCCTTGAATGACTTTTCTATTACTATTCTGTAGAAACGAGTTTGATTTGAAAAGAATTGTTACAACAAATGAATTAATATTGATGATGCGCATACTATTCTATGAACAAATGGTATGCATAATACTTCTGTTATAGCCATAGAATTAAAAAAAAGACATTTTTGTTCTATCTGTGTAATTACACTGTAATAATTGAAGCCATTAGTGATTCAGCTTTGATTTTGAATATTGCTTACCTCCTAAAGTCGTAATTAGAATTTAATGCTTGCTAAATAAGCTTAAAAATGCATTGAAAGATGCGGAGAAGAGTCTTAAATAATTATTCTGTAATAAAAAGTTTTAAAGAAAACCCTTTTTTGAAAATGGTAAAGAAACTAATATGATAATAGTACATTTATATTTCTTTTCTGTAATTTTTTAAACAGAAAATTGAAACCACTGCGAATGCTTAGTTTTTTTCCTAAGTATCTCTTAAATATTCAAGAATTTAATAGATGCATTCAAATTTCTGCATATTCACCGAAGCGTAAGAAAACAGATTTTAGTAAAGTATATTAGAACTCAGATCACGCAACTATTTGGCAGTGTTTTCACTATTAATGGAGATTTGGAAAGCATCTATTGATTAGATTGCTTTGAGTCATTTAAATGAACTAAAAGAACTGCAGAATATTTCTCTGGTAAACATAAATCTTCTTTTTTTTACTGTAAAAACATATAGTTTCCTGAAAATAATGTGATTTGTTAAATTACTGTATTTTATGTTTTCTCTTTCTTACTATAAAGAAAATGAATTTCACGACATTATGATCTGCAGATTATGCTGATTAATCATAAAATTATAATATCGTGCGAGTAACTTTCTTTTCTGCAGCAAAATATTTGTGCTATTGAAATATAAGAATTATTAAAAGAAAAAATTATCGATAGAATCATTGTTTGCAGTTTTGATATATCCAAAAAATTCAAAGTAATTGTCTAGCATATTAGTTAAAGAAATTAAAATTCAAAGTAATACAATGAAAAAATAAGAAGAAATCTTTCACATAGGGTTTGTTATTTCTTTTTCTTATAATTGAGATGTTTTTCTCTCCAAAATTTAAAGTTGAATCTACTAAATAAGGACATACTGAATCATATCAATATTTCTTAGTGGTTATTCATGACTGAATAAATAAAGAAAATGCATTTCAGTAGAATATAGCAGGATTTTGCTTTTGAATTCGCGCATAAATATATACTGATTGCAGCAATGGAAAATATTTTTGTTTTTTAAGCACATTAAATTAAATTTGATTTTATTGCTTTAATTTCCTAAATGGAAAGAATCACATCATGCGAGTAACATCAAGAGAAGATCATTGGTTGACACAGAATTTTAATGTCGGAGAAAAAGTTAGTGTTAGAAAATTTAAACTTTTCAGCCTAAGTACAAATTGTTCTAATATTTATGGTTAAATATCGCAAATAAATTATACGCTATAAATATTGCTTTTTTCCTCTTTCATTGAGAAAATTAAATAAAAGCATTGAATGATCCAAAACTAATTCCTGAAAATTAAATTATAAACGTATTTTAAGTTTTTCAAAATGATGTAACTTAATTTGCCTTTTCTTTTATCGTGAACTTGAATTTCCCATTTTATGTCAAAATACATCAGCGTACTTCATTATTATCATACCATTACTTATTTTTAATATTATCTGTAGGCTGAATAGGACGATTAATAGTAAATCTGAAATCTAATAAAATATATGTTTTTTCTCTCTCTTCTAAGCAAGTACATAATCATTGTATAAGCTTATATAATATCAAATTTATTCCTGATTTCAATAATGATCCCAGTTAATATTTGTCTAATAACTTTAATCGTAATTAAACTCATTCATCAGAAATCTTTCTTTATAATTCAATTTCAAATATTTCTAATTTTTATTATATTAATTAAAAGTTCGAATGTTTAGAAATTTTTATTTATTAATTTGTTTGCCATTGAATAATGTTTCCTTAAAAATTTCAAATACTTCAAAAATTTAGATTAAAAAAACATTTATTCCTTCAATATATTATATGCAGATAATACAATATAGAAAAATATATTTGTATTATCTGCACGATACGAAATGTTATGTATATTGCAGAAAATTAAAAAAGTTAGAAAATTGAGGGAGAGGCTTAGTTTTAAATTAGAATATTTTTCACAAATCTTTTTGCTTATTCAAAGATTTCTTTTTGTAAGTGACACAAACAAAACATTTATAAGTTAAGAAACTTTTTGCGTTAGATTATAAAGAAAAAAAAATGTTGTTCTTACAAATATTGCTGGAAAGTGGATATAACTGACAATTAATTGTTCACATTTTTCTATTCGTTACATTACGGTCATTCACTATTACAATATTTTAGGATGGCATGCAGACATTTCATATGTAAAACTTGTCATTTTGTTTCACATTATTCCATAACTCTTTTATAAAATTGTAAATCCAAATCTACATAAATAATTTTTGCCTTATGGTGATATTAGAAGCTTTGAATTAGTATGCATCATTTAGAATAATTACGCGCTGAAATTACATCTATCGCAAATATATAAAATAAGAAACTACTCTTGAAAAGCAAAGATTATTTTCTGATAAGACAAATTAACCCTTGCTTTTCCGAATAGGAGATATAAAATACTCTTTTGTATATATTTGAAACTAGGGTTTAGCTATGTAAATTTTGGAAAATCAAAAAGGATGTATAGATTTTCTAGCTATTGCACAAGGTAAGTGTTTGTTATATTTTACATTATTCGTAGATAAATGGGACTTTAGAAATGTTTATACATGAAAAACAGTTAATCATATAGATTATTCAGGTATGAACAAATAAATAACTCTTAATGTAAGTGCTACGAATACGTTTTTTCATGAATTTCTTTAGAAAAGAAGTCAAAGTCATTGTCAAGCATGATACTGTCAACGTTTCAGAAAGCACAATCCTTTTAAAATCGATTAAATCACGGCGCGTTTTAAAATCGACCAGTCTTTTGAAAGTTATCGTATTTCGAAGCTCTTTTTATATTGACATCATCAATATTCGCATATAAGATTTCAAAAAGCAGCTAATAAGCTTGCGTGTGTATGCAAATCGATTATCTAGAGAGTTGGTTTACTCAAATCGATGCTTTTGTATTTTTAGGGCACTGTTAGATTTTTAAGTGTGTTGTAATTCTATTTGGTAGATGTTTTGTAGGCGTTCTTTTATATTTTTTAAAAGTAACTTTGAGTTTCAAGAAAAGAATTAAATGCCTTATTGTAGGCCAAAAATAATAATTGTTTTAATTCTTTCGAATTTAGAGTTATTAGGTTATAATTAGGTTTCTAGGTATTTGCAAAAAAAAAAAAACCTTTTGTCCCTTTTTTTGCTACATAAGTTTATTGCCGTTTAAAATTGAATATGAATTGAAGTCAAAGTTATTAAGTATCTAATTACACAAACACACACACGCGCACACGTACACAATTACATTATTAATGATTTATTCTATTATGGAATTAATATTTTCTTTTAACATTTCGGAGCATTTTATCTAATGTGTTTATAGGAAAATGTAAAAAAATATATATTTATAAGAAAATTTATAATCTATAGAATTCAAAAGCATTATATGTTATGGGCTTATAAATTTAATGATAAATTTTAAAATTAAAATTGAAACACTCTTTTTCTTAGATATGGATCCTTCAGAACTCTATAAACAACTTTAGATGTAATAATTTTAGCTAACTATGAATATTTGATAGCAGAAACTTCAACAATACATTTTAGAAAAAAAATATTTATAATGTCTTTACAAAAATTAAAAGTATAATTAAAACAACTTAACAAGAATAGCCAGTTAATTACGGGACAATTCAATTATTAGCTATGAAATGGAGCATTCATTTCGATTATAAAGAAAATAAAATTTTAGAAGAAATTATTTGAAGAGGAAATTGCTTAGATGCAAAAATTGGGATTAAATTCTAAATAAAAAATTATAAAACTGAGAACAAATTATTTAAGCCTAAAATTATTCTTGAATTACTGTTTATTTTCTCTAAATCATTTCAGAATGTTGGCTATTGAATAGTTGAAGAATCAAAATTTTTGGAAGTAATTTCGCAAATAATAATGAAGTAGACAACGAGGATTCGATTTAAAAATTTTAATTTTTCTATCTTTAATTAAGCATCACATACAGTTAAACGAAATTATTATTCTATTTTTGCTAAAATATCTTTAGTTTTCCTTATTGTTTATTCAGCTTAGTGTTGGCTGAATTGCATAGAAATTGATTGTAAATTTTTTTCATTGCCATATTTGCTATCGGTTAGTATTCGATAGGATATTTTTCTCGCCTTTTTCTTTATAATTTTTTCCAGATATTATTGTTTTGCATTAGCGTTTAAAATCTAAATGCCATTAAAGACATTTTCCAAAAGCATTTGTGTAAAATAACTTACCGAATGATGTTATACATTTTTCACGTGATAAATATAAACGCAAACTGAAGCCTGTGGAAAACTATTTCCATGGAAACATCATTTACCTTTCTCTCAACAGAACAATTAATTTTTTCCCCACAAGCCGTCTTTTCCCAAAAGATTTGAAATTAAAGGCTAATCCAACCATTGAAATAATCTTCAAATCCACGAATTGTTGCTTCTCGTACGATGTGCTGCATTGATTTGCAAGAGGAGGGGAAAACTCATTCAGTGTCTAATAATGACTGACGGAAATAATTATGCTTTGAGTTAATTACGGTATTTGAAAATCGATTAGAAATTTATTTCTACATGATTTATGAGCGAGGGAACTTATATTCTTTCGATAACTGAAAACTGAAACGTATGGTAAATATTTTATATGGTAAATATTTTAATCTAGTTTATGATTTTCAAAATTTATTCAGAAAAAGAATTTGCTTTTTTCCCGATGACTTCAGTTTCTAAAATAATGCATTTATTAACTAATAAATAAGGAAAATTTAATACAGCTATATATTTTATGTTCAATTTTGCGGAAAAATTATTTTTTAGGATTTAGGATTGTTTACGTAAACGAGATTATCATTTTATTATCTATATCTATATCTACAGTTATAATAAAGCTCAATGTGTGTGTGTGTGTTGTCGCTTTACAGGCCAGACGATTCAACCTACAGCTACCAAATTTGGCACGTGTATACCTTTGAGGTCGGTAATGTGCACCTGGGAGTTATTTTTTCGAATTTTATTTATTTAAAAATTAAACGAAATTTTGGCGTGTTTCTGCTATAACTTCCAAAAATATTATAGCACAAAAAAGATTTTTATATCAAGTTAAAGATCAAATATTTATCTTTTAAATGATACCAATGTTTTAGCCTTAAAATTAAATTTCTATTTTTAATGAATTTTTAAATAAATATTTTAACTATAATTTTCAATATTTTTCGTACAAAATAAAAATAAAATTTAAGCTACACGAGCACGTTTCCCATTCATGGGAAAAAATTAGTTTTTTTCAAAGTGTTGCTATCACATTGATTAAAGCTCCAATTAGAAATAAATTAAATCTTTTTGGAAATGAATTCTGCAAAAATATAATTTTCGGCACGTGTTTGTAGGAAATGAAACAAATATGAAATATTATTTTTCCTAAAAAATAAATTCAAGAAAAATTATTTTATGATCTTTCACACTCTCTATATTATTAATCCAATAAATCAGTTTTATTTTAAGGCAAGTTTTGTTTAATATGAACAAGATATCCATTCAAATCAGGGAAAAACAGCTAATTTGTAAACCTTTATCTGCTAAAATATCTGCTGGTCTAAATGGAAAGTGATTATATTTTATGTAACTTTATTCAATAAATGCTCTAATAAAAAACGAACTTTTGATTTTACATGAAGTTTCTGCTGTGGAAATCACAAATAACAAAATGTTCTTGAAACACTAATATTTTAAATAAAAAGAGTTAATTTCCAATCAACTAAATCGATCACTTAAATTGACTGATTTATGAAAATTTGAATATCACTATTCAATAAAAATAGGATACTTTTAAATTTTCCATCGATCGTTTCAAAGAAAATACGCCAATCAGCGCGCAGGTTTCTCAAGATTAATTGGCCTATGATTATGAAAAGGTTGAGTTTTTCTAAATTTTTAACATTCAAAACTTCATAAATAAGTCTTAGTTCATCGTGGAAAATAGAAACATTCATTCCTTTATTTAAAATTTGGTGTGTCCAGAATATTTCTCAGAATATGATACCTTACTGCATTAAATTTAGATTTCATAATTTTTGAAATATATTTATAGGCCGGAACAAAATATTATTATTGATTTCATTTCAATCCTTTTGAAAACAAAACTAAAAACTGAATTTTATGCTTTATCTCAGAAATTTTTGTTGAAGTATTGTTTGAGATATTACATAAATTATGAAAAA
This sequence comes from Argiope aurantia, assembly GCA_026543865.1. NCBI lineage: Eukaryota > Metazoa > Arthropoda > Arachnida > Araneae > Araneidae > Argiope > Argiope aurantia. Next base: position 49,679 of record JAPMOR010007418.1, read on the forward strand.
TATTTTGTAGTTCACATAAGACTTATATACCGAGCGATTCTGTTTGCAATACCCATATTCAATAATAATAATAATAAATAAATAACAATAAAGATGATAAATAAAATAAAACGCTTGTTTTTATTAAAAAATAGTTTTATATTAATTGCAATTTCATCATTTCCACTTTAAATTAAAGTTGAAGTTTTACCGGAAATGACAACAAATTAGCAAAATATATATAGTAAATTGAACGAAACGATCTAAACCACAGTATAAGTTTGGTATAACTATCAAAATTTGAAGATTAAAAATGTTTTGTTTGAGAGTCTATTAAGAGACCAGTTACTTAAAATATTTAACTGAAAATTGTAGCGAGTGGTAATACTGGTGAACCGGCTGGTCGCCAAAGGTGGCTAGTGAATAAATAATGAAATGTTTTTAACGATTTACATATGCAATGTTGCTAATAATATTTAACAAAATAAATGTAATAATCTTTCTTTTTAAAGCATGAAAATTAATTATTTTTATTATGTAAAAGTAATGAAACTCATAGTTTTCTTTTGTGTAGATCAAGGTTATAATCTTTAAACCCAATTTTTATGCTATGCCATTGTAAGCTGAATACCATGCACGCGTTTCTGCAAAAAATACAACTTCAAAGCAAAGTTTACAAGTATCGTCTAAAACTAGAGGAAAACATTTTATGATAAAATTTGCAATGGAAATGAAACATTCAATATTACTACAGAGTCTGAAAATTCAATCTATTTGAAATCCATAAACTGTGAAGAAATATATGATTACAATTGCAATAAATGAATAAATTACTTTGTTTTGAAAAACTGTGCTTTGGCATCAGAATACAAGAAATGATTATTTTTCTCATTTTCGTCTTTCTTTTTTGCGGAATATATTTAATCAATATGTGGTGAACCAATATTTCCGTCCTTACTCTATTAATTAAAAATTAATATATTCTAATTTTTAAATATTGTAATAAAAGCACAAAAATGTATTTGTTTTGACCCAAATTACGCAAATTTTTGCAATTATTTGTTTTGAAAATGAAATGAATTGTTATTTTTTATTGTAATCGCTTGAAAACACATTTTACTAAGGTATAGAAAACCGGCAGGAGTGAAAATTTTCCACATATAGTCCCCATTTTCCTGCACAAAAGTGTAGACTTTCTTTACACCCACGAATACCTTGCATGGAATTTAAGTTATAGTTACAAAATATATATATTTGATTAGAATGTAGTAATTTTAATTAATCTATTATGAGAATATATATTTTGAACACCAATATATACCTTTAATTTTTAATTATAGCACTATTCAGATTATATCATTGAACCATTTACTATATTGCAACAAGAAAATTCTTTCGAAATCAAAGTGATATTTATACCAATGAGAAATTAGTTATTTTCTTTTTTCATAAATCTTAATTCGCTGGAAATAAAGGATGCATTCTTAAAAAGAAAATATATTTTCATTACTATTAACAAATATCAAATAAACACATAGATTATTACTTTCATCTGAAAAAATAAACCAATACAATTACAAAAGGAGAAATGATTTTATTAAATGTTATTTCAACAAAACAATGCAGAACGTGTATAGAAACAAATAATACATGATCAGAAAATTATTCTTACAAAATTAAGGGATAATCTAATTTCTAAAAACTTCACGATTAATTTAAATAATTTCCAAAACTATAATAGATAGAAGAATCAAAATAAATCAATCTTTAAGATGTTATTTGTTTGTTATTCAATTTATTTAATATTATCTTTCAACTTTATTGGGCATTCAAATTGTTATTATATCAAAGGGCAATTCGACATTTATTTTAAATTAGACCATTTAGTGGGCATATTTTGTTTTATTAAATGATTTCTGATAGTAAATTAAGTAAGCAAACCTAAGACTCAAAATGTAATTATTAATTCAAATAATTTTTATTACATTTTATTAATAATTTATATTATATCATATGTTCACTTTTTAAAAATGTATTTATTCTAATTCTTTGCTGTTTTACAAATATAAATTCTATCTTTGACTTTCTAGCAATAATTTTGATGTGAGATTTGAAAGTATGATACTGTAACAATACATGCATCTTTTCCAAAAAAGTATTAAATTTGAATTTAAACATTTTGAAATACATTCCAGAAAAATTTTAATTAAAATGTTTTGTTAATGTTTTGTTTTAAAAAATGTTTTTAAAATTTTGGCTGAAATTCCTAACGGGAGACAAAATTTTTGAGATAAATGTTTGCAATTTATTAAAAAAAATTGAAATTTCTCTGGTTGCTTCGGAACACTCTAAGGCAGATTTCCTTGGTGAAATTCTAAATTATTTATGTTTTTGCCTGACTGTTTGACGCTCTTTTATTTTTAAAAATAGTTCTCCAAAATAATTCTATTCTCGTTAGAATTAAGAAGTTACAGATTTTAGAGCTATTATTTCCTTATTATCATAAAAATAATAAATGCACAGAAAATTTATAAGATTTATTTTGATTCTTTTACTTCTTCAAAAAGTAAATACACTCTTTAATCAAAATAAAAATTAATGTTATACATAATTTAAAAAAAAAGGAAATTCAAAATAAATCTAAATTGATTATGCAGTGGTATATTGATTCCCTATGGTAATGTGTTTACTTTCAATAGACTGGAGAATGAGATTTTTTTCTAACAAACTCAGTAAAATAACCTATTATAATAATTTAAGAGTGCATTATAGATTTGTTTGTTCCTCAAGATTTTTTATAAATGCATGAGTTTCAAGATTATTCAAATGCATGTGCATTATTTATTTTCTTTTTATAATTAATCAATATTCAAAGAGAGAAAATTTCATTTAGTAATTGATTATCTTGAAATCTGTACAATTACTGATTGAAAAAAATATATTTATATAGTGATAATTTTTAACTGAACGCTAAAAATATATACTGCTTCTTATATTTGAACAGATATATGGGAAAAGAACTGTATGTGCTGAGTTAATTTTTTAAAGTTTATCAAAAATTTAAAAAAAAAACAATTGGAACAGTCTGCTTTAAGAAATAAAATTTTGCTGAGGTCCTATTTTGATTATTAAAATTAATAACGAGTATTAATTAATTAAATTTGTAATAAAGAGAATTTTTTAGAATACCAGTTAGAAAGTTTATCTGCAGATTCAATAAAGAAGATACCCTATTTTTTATTACAAGAGAAAGTAATGTTTCTTCGCTAATGAGATTTTTTTAAATTTGGTAGTATTATAATCAAAAATAGTACTATTTAACTTTCGTTTTTTCAGAAATATAATTTTTTATTTCATTAATATTTTGATAAATATTTAATATTTAACATTTTAAATCTCAAATATATGCGTCTTTTATTTACATCAATTTTTCTGAAGTAATTTTGTACATAGATATTGAATGTATCCTAAAATATTCACTTCATATTTAGTGAGGGATAATTAGCATTTAATGTAGAATAAAACAGCCACTGCATTAATGAAATTAAAAATAAAATTTACAAGAATTAAAATAAGAACTGAAGAACAAGTTTCTAGAAAAATCTATTCTTACTGACGCTTAAATTTAAAGACTGTCGCTATGATAAGCTTAATTGTTTAAAATAATCCCTGCTTCGTTGGAAGGCATTTCTCTAATTTCTGTTGGAATATTGGCAGTATGTGATAGAAACAGGAAAACATTATCGTGTTGAAGGAGTTCCACAACTGCAACTCTACACAGCTCATCGTATGTAATTTTTTCGATTGTAAGATTTCTAGCGTCAACAAATCTGGTTGCCATGCTGCTTTGTTGCGCGAAACCTATCCGTTTGATTAGAATTTGTGCTTATAGGGGATCAGGCGATTAGGACAGAAGCAAAACTACTTACAGTCACTTTTAAGGTGCACGAATACTAAAACTCGTGCGTTGTTTTCATTTGATGATGTTTAGTCTAAAAATGAACAGTTTTCTTAGCTCCATTATCATAAATCATGTGCTGATTTTTTTTTGATGACTTTAGTTAGTATTTTTATAGCAGATTTCTCTTAGTTAAATGCTTTCATTGTTGACATCAAATGAAATAATACACAATGTACTGTTATTTTGACATATTTAAAAATGAAATGCTGAAATAATGTATTTACATTGATTTTAAAGATATTTTATATTGATTAAGTTCTTGTCAGTTATTTATTGAAGCATTATTGAAGAGTAATTACATTATAAATTGTGATAAAGGTGCAAATCTTATCTACAGCCAACAGTTAAATGAATGATTATAGTAAATTCATATTCCAGTTGTTAATTAATTATACATTATTCCAATTAATATATTAAAAACATTATGGAATTAATTTTATCGTGTCTAAATTAAATTCTAGGTGAAAAAATGTTTAAAAATTTAATTATAAGAGTTATACAATAGTATACATATTTAATTATTGCTACTTTAAGTACATAACTACAAAGGGTCTAATAAAATAACAAAAGTAGAGGGTAATATAAAAATATTTTTTACGCGATCAAATGAAAAAAATCTGTTGTGCTTCTCTGTTTAGTTCTTCAAATATTACTTCATAAGAATTCTTCGAATATCAATGAATTTTAGCTTCTACTCTCAAAATTCAAAAAACAATGAGGAAATGTTCCGTCTTTTCATTAATTATCTATGGAAATCATGCTAATCTTAGAAAACTTAAGATAAAGATACATTTTAATTGAGTATCAAAGAAATAATCTTACATTAGATTTCATACTTTAAACTCACAAACCTAATTTACAGATTAGGTCACTTAATGTATATTTTATCAATTTGAATGAATTTCGTTATGATATATCTTGTTTATTTTAATTAGATTCATCATTTGTAAGATCTATATTACAATTAATAAAATCATTCTGAAAAGAAGAAGTTAAAAGACATTTTTAAAGAAGCATCTTATAGTAATTACAAAGAATTTTTTAAATCTAATACACTGAGAATAAAAGAACAATAGGAAGTGAATAATAAGAGAAATTATTTTCAATAATTTAAGAGAAGGAAATTATACATTAAAATAAAGCTAAACTTTTAATGATGACTTATATGCACATAGAGAAAATTCTATCTTCAATTTAATAATTCTATTTTCTTTTTAAATTCCCCCTCCCCTATATAAAAGTTATGTTGAGAATTAGTTGCATTCTAAACGAATTCAGGTAGGGAATACATTCCAATGATTGTTTGAATATTAAACGTTTTCAACTATAAAATATACAAATGAATAAATTATAATAATATCAGAGTGAACATTACTTATTGATTTCGTAAACTTAAGATAAATTGAGATAATGTAAATTTGAAAATAATGAAAGAAAAGGAAAATGACAACAACAATTTTGATAATTTAAGCTACATTATTAAATTCAAAAGAAGAATAAATTTACTTTTATACTTTTAGATATTTATGTTTACAGATTTAAAAATACTACATGTACTATTTGGAAAGGGCAATATAATTAGGTGAGCTTTTGCTTTTTTGGTTATAACGTTAGAATGTTCAGAAACTTAAAAATATCATGTAACTGGAAAAGAATTCACAGAATTAAAAAAAATTCACAGCGTTATTAGAATTAAATGATTTCTTTTAACTGGGAAGGAAATCAATTTGCATTTAAATTTATATAAAAAATTAATAAAAGCTTTTAGAACTTGTTAATTCAACATATGGAATATAATTCTTTTATTCTTTGAGTGTCATTATTTCCCACACATAAAATGAGGAGGGATAAACAGTAGCGAGTTATTTACTCTCAAAAGTCGATAGTTTGGTTTTAGAGTCTTAAATAAAAATTGATAAGAAATTAGGAATTTTTTAATTCGTTTCATTGTTTTAATAATTCTCAAAAAGTTTTAAAATGACTTAGCTAACATAACTATTTGTTATTGAAGAAGATTAAGATATTATTTTTTAAATAAAGATTTAATGATAAATTTTTAATTTAAAAGTTTCAAATTTAATTTTGTTTAGTATCAATAATTAAATTGCGATTCATACATATGAATATACATACATATTTTACAGAGTGAATAATTTATACATACAAGAAATTAGAATAACCAATAGAAATTTTCGTCAATATCGAAAATAGTTTTTTTTATTAATTTAATTTCACTCTTAATTATATTCAATAACTGTAAAAGAATAGCAAGCTTAAACTTAAAGCATAAATCAACGTTTTCTATAATATATTTAGTTTTTACTCAATTAAAACATTATTATTAAATTCTTTGAAATATATGGTTAGCAGTAAACTGCGAAAGGAAGTTTAAAAGTAAATAGCACTTTTAATGATAATTGGTGAGGCAGTATGAAAGACATTTTTAATTATCAACATCATCAATATAATGATTGAATTTCATTTATGAAAGAATAACTGATTTCAACATTGAGTAGTTTTAAATTTCATTTAAATTCAGTTTGAATTTATTTTTAAGGAAACACGTGAAATTCAAATAGAAGAATGAATTCAAGAATTTAACAAAATCAAGCAATAAATGAATTCAAGTATTTTGCAATGACCCGAAGAATAGTCATATGTTGATTTGACTGATTCTACAATAAATTTTTAATAAAATAAATAATATTAATAATAAAAATGATTTGTATTTTTATTAATTATTTTACCAATAAGGGAAATTAAAATACTATAAATGTTTTTCTATTTCAAAGCATTATTATTTTTTTGTTAATAAAATATATAATATTTGTAGTTTTTGCGTGCTATGATTTGTAATCATAAGTTTTAATTTTTTAGCTATTATTATATGAGTAGTATTTGATTAAAAAGTTTATAACGCTATAATGTAAAAATAAATACTTACATAGCTGCTTATTGATAAAAACAATTTTTGCAAAACGGAATAAAACTTAGTAAAAACCATTTTCTAAACATTAAATTTTAATGGAATTAAAATGATTTTTAATGTTTATCCACTATAGCTCAAGCAATTGATGTTGAAAAAAATTGCTAAAAAGGTTAAGGGCTATATCATCTATCTATTGATAATTATAATAAAATACTTAGCTATAAAATAATTTGATAATTAGTTATTTTAGAATTTGAATGCAACTTTTATATTTGATGGAGTGAACTGTAAGAGAATTACTTCTGTCCAAAGGATATAAATTTTTTTTAAATTTATTTCAGATGAAAGGAGACTTTTAAGAAGTAATGAAGGAATTTGATCATCTATTTTCACCCCTTTTAAAGTTATAAGGCGTGTATTTAAAATTCTCTTAAAGCTACTATTCTCAGCTACATAGCATTGCATGATAATTTTTATAAGTAAAAACTCTGATTTTGAAAATAATTAATTCTATAATAACAAATATTTTAAGTACGAACTACATTTCCTTATTAAATATGAAATTTGATAGGCAGTAGTTTTCGTTATTAACTTCTCTCCGAAAAAATATTTCATACTAGGATTTCTATATATACAAGATACTATATTCTCTTTTCATTGATTAAAAAGCTAATTCTATTTTTTTACGAATTTTCTAAATTGCAAGTAATCAGACTATATATATATATATATATAATAGCATAATGTATGCCAGAAATAATATGTATGCTATAAATAATTAGTTGCTAAGGTATAGAGGAAATATATATTAACTTTCTGTACAATGTATATCGTAAATATATATTTAAACTCAGGTCTAAGAACGTATTTTTTTTATATTTCCTGTATACCTTAAGTGAGCATAAAGAAATTTACATATAATATGCTAATTTAAGGTATAATTTTAATCCTCTGTCTATGGTAAAAATATTTTAAAATTATAAAAACATTCAACGCAGTTAATATTAGATGTGCTTTAATTTTCAATTTTACTCCAAATAAATGAATTATACATTTTTATCGAATTTATATTATAATACTGTATGCATTTACTAAAGTAACTTGCATCCATGATTCTATTTAATTCTTAATGATATGGTATTACTTAATCTTAATGGCAATGATTTCAACAATATTTAAGGTGATTTAATTAATTTCAAAAATAAAGTAAATGCAATTTTGATAATGATGCTTTCCTAAAGTTTCTCTTACAAAATAATCCCATATAAAAATTACTTTCATGAGTGTGATCGCTTAACAATCCTCTTAAATTCTCTTCATTGTTTTAAAAAATTAATTCTACATATTTTTCTAGATATCTTTTATTCATTATTTATAAAACAAAGAATCTTCTATCTTTGAACAATAGAATCTATTAAATAAAAGAATTTAAACCATCTCTAATTATTTCATGTTAATTAGTCAGTCTATCAGATAGAAATAATTTCATAAAATACGTTTTTAGACCTAAGTATAAAATATACAGACTGCAACAATGCTGAAATTTTTGAAAGATTTATGAAAACACATAATTTTTGAAACTTGGCTTTTAGAAACATACTCAATAGAGTTGTAAGTATAGTAAGGAGAAAGACAATTTAAAAAATAAAAACCACCTCTTTTTCCGTGTGGTCTTTTTCTCAAGACACCAAGGATACCAAACTTCTTTGCCTTGAGCGAGCTGATGTCCAGAAACTTTATCTCTTTATCTGAAAAGAAGTAAATTAGGTTTCCACCATACTGTTTGAAAAATTCAAAGGCAGGTTATGGAGCAGAGGCACAACGTTGGAGGCAGTGACACATCTCGTGTCATGCCGCCTCCTTGGGTTCTGTAGTCATCCTCTTTGCCATTTCGGCTAGCACTTCTTTGAAGATCATAGTATCTATATTTTGTCCTAACATGTACACTAGAAACCAGTCTCCTATAGATCCCCTGCGAACAACAGTATGTAAAGTATCTAAATGAACAATTCTGAACCTCATATTGAGCAGATAAACTCTGACAAGGGGGCAGGCAGTGATAACCACCCGGAAGACGAGCACCAGTCCGGTCAGCACGGATAGAATGATGAACCAGAACCACAGGAAGATAAAAATCTTTTCGTTGATGACGTTTAGTGGCAAGACACAAAGCGCATCGTGCATCTCTACGTTGCCAGAAGATCCATATTTGTAAAAGCGACATTTGGTAACGCGAGGAAAGATTCGTATCATTGGATCTGTTCGACTCTCCTGGTCCCTTTCTGAATATCTTATGACTTCGATACCATAACTGAGGAACTCTCCGTCGAAAAACCGGTTCATGAGAAACATTTGACCAACGACGTTTGCAAATGCCATAGCCTCGCACAGGAAGTATCTCGCAGCGTACCAATCGTGCTGTCTTAAGCTGCTCATCAGGTAATCCACCAGCATCTTCTTCTTCTGTTTCTTTTCCGCTTCTGCACAGAGAGCAATGTCTAAATCCATCATTAGGGCCTTGATCTTGCCTCCTTCCCACATGCGCCAAAGCCACCTTGGCGTGTAGAACAATGCAGCCTGGAAGAAAAGTGTAAAGCACACCCACTGGTAGTAACGATGGTACCGAAACTGAGAAGCGTCTTGAGTGGAGTCTATACCCGGATGGGGCACATCTTTGCCGACTTCCTTTCCGTACGCGGATGGCACAGTATAAGTAGTATGTATCCAGCAAAAAGTGTTGATCACCGACTCTGGTACCTCGCTGGAATGAATGCATTCAATCGGTTCACCCACAAATTGTTTAGTCGTGACAATGATGCAGAAGGCAATAAGGAGGATAACAGTGACCGTGTAGTGGAGCCTGAACACGTTATTGTCGATGTGAACCCTGCTGATTTTCAGCAGGCTTTTGAGACTCCGTAGCACGTCGAGCATGCCGTAACTCGTCGTGGTGTCGCTCGAGTCGGACCCGAGGCGCTCGCGAGCCCGCCGAGTTCTCGGGGGTCGCAGGGGCCGCGTGTCAGGGGACTGGCCTACAATGGTGCCGGTTGGAGACGAGCACGAGGGGGAAAGGGATGGGGAAGGTGGGTCTGTTAATATCGTGGGAAATCCGTCCACTCGCGGTAACTCCCCCTCTCTGCCTCCATCGGACGTGGTGGGCGCGAAGATGTAGATTGTCTCTAATTCCAGATAGACTACTTTTGTACGAAACAGAACTTTTTCTTTATGAGTTTTCTTCCCCAGTGTGAGGGTAGTTAGAGCTCCAAGCGTAGAAGAGTGTATCTAGTTCTGAGCTCTTTTGAATGTGATTGTGACTCAAATTATCCATATTTTCTTTTATTTATTTCAAGTCTGTTAGTTATTTACTCTTAAGTATATCACAGATAATTTCTGCTCAGAACCCTTCGATTCGAAATTTGAATTCCGAAGCTGTTCGCTTTCTAGAAAGTTTCAAGCAAATTTCAAGCTTTCCTCATTATTTAATCTACAGAAAATCATTCCTAAGTTCTAAGCGTTTTGAACATTCTCCTAAGCAAATCTAATTTGAAAAATTTACTTTCAGAGTTTCTTTGTTCCTTAAAGAGTGCTACTGAAGTGATTTACGGTTGCTCATGTATATTTTTACACGAATACTTTCGTAATGCTATTTTATATTCTACTCGTGAGCTCGGTCTTTTCCTGGCTCTACGCCCGTAGCTCGGAAAAAGGCGGATACAACGTTTTGTTCATTGTCAGTTTTTGTGTTTTTAATCTCTCCTGTAAGTACTGGAATGAAGTACTTAGAATTTCAGAGAAAATTATTGCTATCACTTTCTAAATTATTAAGATTACTAAGCCAGGATTTGAACAATTTTCAGCACACTAATTTGAAATATGAACGCATTTACTTTACTGTTGATATGTTTAATTTTTTTAAATATTATTCAGCATCAACTCACGCAACACAGACCGCGAAAGTTTGCAAGGCACAAAAATTCTTATATAAAGTCCTACCATTATTCACTACGAAGAAGCGGCTTGTTCAAGTTTTTTCAATATCATGCACGCCACAATAATTTCGCCTGCATTTCGTTTTTCGTCTCGCTGCAATTTAATATCGAACACTTTTCACGCGTGGAATCATTTTTCCACTGCCTACATCCACACTTTCCAGAGCACACTGCAATCAACATAAATGCAGACATCACTTCCATTTATAGGGAAATCGACACTCACTTCACTCACTAAAAATAGTTCGGCTCTAAAAAAATTAATGATGAATATATTGGAAAGAAACCATTCTTACTCATTCGCATGCTGAGTTAAATTCAAGACTGAGGACTTTCCAATCAGGGCCAATCCCAACATCAAGCACTCGTATCCGCCCCTGGGGGGCTGCCTGCCACGAAGTCCTCTGATTCATCGTCCAGTCCTGAGGCCAAGTGGAATGTCGTTCACACTTTCAAGAGGCAAGAGGCGCGCCCCACGTGATGTGCGCCCCTGCGCCCTCTAACCGCGACCGCTTTTTCGGAGATTTTCGGTTTCGATGTGGAACTATTCGATCTTTTTTTTTTCTTTTTGTTATGGATACATTTTAGTAGAGCACAACGGCTCGTAAGCGTTTGGATATCGATAGGTTCTCAGAAATTCTGCTGACTTTTTGTTTTAATGATTTAAATTGTACAGAGGTAAAAGAAAATCAATAAATGTAACTGAAATCGTTTTTCGTGACATTTTTAAAAATGAAAGTAAAGTACGGTTTTTCATGAAATAAAATGGTAATAAGCTTTTTCCTTGAAAGTTCAGAAGTATTATATATTTCTCACAAGTGAACATAGTGAAATTAACACAATTAAAATTTAAAAATAAATTTTTTTGCAAATATGTGATAAAAAATATCTATTTTTTCATAAACTTTCAGCAAGATTTTGTTAGATTTACGTTTTCTTGTAATAATTTCCTTATAATATTTCTCTTAAATTTTGTCATGAGGTGGTAAAGGAAAATAATCATTTGAAATTATTATGATTTCTTGTAATATCTGGCTATAGGAGAAAAGGAAGCAATTCCTTCAGGCAGACTCGTAAATATTATTACTGAAATTTGCAGAAATTTCAAATTTTTAGTCTAAAATATGGTACTTAATATTATCAGTTAATTATGGCAGATAATATTTTATTCTCGTTTCTTATAATTTTTTAAAAAATTAGTTCTTAATTATATAACAGCAAAGATGTGCACATAGAAGGCGTATTTAATATTGTCGTGCTTAAGTACAAATCCAGTAACTAAACAATGAAAAATATTGAAAAATATAAAAAAAATGTATAAAATTTCATCAAAAACAAAGGAAAGAATTGTGAGGAAATAAAATTCATATCTGTTCTTTAGAATTAAAGTTTAACTGAATTTTGAAGAATGATGTACTCCGAAGTTATCGAGCAAAAACGTTAAAACTTAACGTTAATTTTTAAATAACATTTTACTAAAAATTAATTTTGTAAGATTTTAAATAATTTTTTAAACCAATTCTTAACCAGCTCTTATCAATCTAGAAAGACTACTCGAATGATTCTGTAGTTGTAGGTCTTACAATCTGTCCTGTAGAGTGTTTTGAAAAGTTTTTAATCGTGTTTATCACAGTTTATAGATAATATATGAGCTTCTAAATGGCATCATGTTAAAATAATTAATAAATTATCTTGACTTTTGTATTACATTTCACGCACAAAAAGAAACCTTTGATGAATATTTCAAATTTAATTGCATTTATTTTAATATTTATTCAGTTCATTGCTCCATTTTTCATGCATTTTAATTGTAATACGCCTGTTGCAAAAGTGGAATATTACAACCGGTTTTTCGTTCACTTTCTGATGAGCTTAAAGTTTGGAGTTTTGCACAAGTCTGCACTTTTGATGACAATATATTATTTTAATATTTGAAACAGTTAATTATTTAATTATCGGTTATTATATTTACTTAAATATTTTTTTTTTACGAAAACTGTTTAATGCGACTGTGATGAATCTGAAAGGAAAACATTGATTTTAAAATTACGTACAATTTATAAGTTTACTAAATTGAGAACAAATTTGTAGAATATAATTAAAAATAACAAATTTCTACATTTTAGTAAGCAATAAACGTATATTTCACAAATGATTAATATCAAATTTCCTTCAATTCTCGACAACTTGACATTAGTTTAAATTTGCTGAACTAAAATGGATAGAAAATAAATCATAAAATTATAATTAGTAATGGCTTTGTTTATGTTTACTTTTGCTTCATTTCTTTTTGTGTTTGTTTGATTTTACGAATTTTAAAAATAAAAGAAGTGTCTTGCTTCATTATTATGCTTTACATCTTAACCAATTAAAGATTCCATGTGATAAATGGGATTCTATCGAAATTGTTGGTTTCTGAAATAAGGTAACTTTAAAGTTTTAAAGATACCTTAGTCTTATATTTCTAAACGAAATCTTTGAAATTAGCTTGTTTTTGAATAAGAACACTAACGAACAAATATATTAATATATTTGTATATTTGTTATTATAATATATATTTATATTGTATATAAATATATCTGTATATTTGAACAAATATATTAATATATTTGTTAAATATACAAATATATTATATATAGTGTTTATTTCGAACAAATATTGAATAAGAACACTATGCATCTCTTATACATATAATCTTATACATATAATATATAAATATCCCTTTCCACGCTGGTGAATCAGATATGGAGATGGGAAGTTTCCGATATGATGGTTGTTTCTCACCACCTCCGCCGGTGGGTACAGGAATGGCTTGTGCTATCGCTCCCACACCGATGACGGGACAGGCCTCCTGTGGGAAGGATTGTGCCATGGTCGATAATCGCTCTTATGGCTCAATCATCGTTCCAACTTATCTGATCATGGCGTTCTATTCATTAACAATTTCCTTGTACCTTCGGGGGTTCAGAGTAGTAATTTACGTTCTTATTACATGAAGAAACAAAATGCAATGTACTCCCATTAATCCAGCTTATACTAAATCAGAGGACTGCTGAATTAACGATAGCTCTGAATTTATGGAAACTCATTTTTTAAAGAAATAGACGGATTTTGAATAGCAGAACTCTTTTTTTATTAATCAAAAATATTACAAAATGCATCATATGGGAAATGGTATAATATATAGAAAATATCACAAAATGTGATTCAAAGTCCTATTGTTTATATTGCACAAAAACATTGAAAACCAGATGCAGTGATTTGCTTTTATCTTTAACGATCACCACTTGTCCATCGACCGGGCTACAAAACTGGCCGGATTAATGCAGTATCGGCTTGCTAAGAATCAACTATATTATGTTAACAGCTAAACTGCTCTCTATTTTAAAATCGAAATAAATTATGATGATATAAACAACAAACGTAAATCAAATTGCTCTGATTTCAATTGTGAAATGCTTAAACTGGTTGCACTTTATCATATAAAAGTCTGAATAAAACGCATTAACTAAGAAACTAAAATGTTTATATTATAAAATGGTAAAAGGCACTGATGAAGTAATTTTGAGGGTAAAGGGATAAAAAGAAGTTGTTTCATAATTTTTTTGAAAAATAATTTTTAAATTCGTTTCTGTTAAGAAAAAAAAAGAAATTATCTATGATTCTTCATTATATCTAGAATGTAAAAAGCTCCTTAAACCGATCAAATTTAGTACATGTTCATAAATTTGCTTCCGCTTTTTGAAAAAAGGCTTAAAATATTTATTTTTAATAGTAAAATTTGAAAATATTCTTAGTTGGGAAAAAGGAAATATCTTCTATGCAATTAAATTTAAAAAAAAAAATTTAGGGAAAAAGCATATATCTGTATACATTCGTTAAATAAGTGACCGCTAATGATTCGAGCAAAGAGATGCAGTTTGACCGGATTTCTTGCCCAACTCCGTGAAATTCCCATCTCGTTATTTTTTTTCTCCGGATAACTACCATTGGAAACGATCCGGTCTTTCGTCAGATAAGATCCCCGGACCCTCCCGGACTTCTCCGGGAATTGGCAGTTGTGCAAAAAGATAAGAATAAAACATTTTCTGGGTCTGATAAGAAAGGCCAGGCATGAATTTTAATGAAATAAGTTCAGACCGCGTTTCTTTGTTTTCAACTGTGCACTGCCTCAGGTAGACTAACATCGTTTTAGAGCAGTTCGGCAGTAGGTCAGTTAAGTGTAGAGAGCAATTTAATAAATCAGAAATTCAATTTTAATTCCTCTTTTGGCATTAGATAAATTATTTTCCTAGATAAATTAACATTACATTTCCCTAAATAGGTTTTAAAATTCTGTACGTGTTTTAAATTATAGTTAATAAATTATAAGGAAACTCAAAGGAATGTTTTATGTTATTTATTTTATATGAGTAACGAATAGAGTCTGCGTTTATCTCTATAAAAATTCACTTTTTGTTATTTGTAAAGAAAGAACATTATTACCAAAACTAACAATGGTTAGTAAGGCGAGACTTCAATTATTTTATTCAGTAATATATCTATAATAATGACCTGCAAGATTTCTTTATTTGAGAATTCGAAAGATAATTCGCATATGTATTTACATTTGTTTATTTGATAATTAAATTTGTATTTGTTATAGAGACAAATCGCTACCTAAATAAATAGCTTTATTGAAAATTCAACTAAAGTCAATATTTGACATTTCCTTTGGCAAAATATACACGTTCTAATTTTGATACACCTTATTTATTTCATAAGACTTAAAAAAATTGTATTCATGGAATTATGTATGAAAACTGTGTAATGCAGATGTGACAGTGTGTACCGGATATCTTTACTTTTTGAAATCCAGATTTCTGGATTTTTTAATATGGCTCAATATTTTTTTTTTGGAATTCTGTGTGGTGAGTCATAAGATTTCTCTATTAAAATTTGTTTCAAACTTCAAATTCTGATTTGAACTGTGACTTTTCAAATAGTTTCAGTTGAATTTTTTAAAAATGAAAATTTTATGTTTTTATGCTTTCTTAAAATGTAGATTAAACTTAGGAATTCCTTCTTTAAAAAAATTTGACGAAGCAAATGCAGAGAGATGGAATGAAATGATGCAGTGAATAATTATTCTTAAAATTGCATCATTTCTTTATCAAATGAAATTGAAAACATAAACATCTCAAAATTATGCTCATTACTTAAATATTTGCAAAGTTGTGTGATTTTGTTTTTCAAAACTGCATTTGATGACTTGATAATGAGTTTTTTTTTAATGTGCATGCGTGTATGTACATGGATCAAATTAAAAGTCTGAATTATTCGATATTATAGTGGATTTTTTCTTCACTCTAGTTTTCAGAACTTTCAATATAGAGGTGCAAGTACCCCTGTTAGTGTGAAAAGTATTTTCATATTAAAAGTAGCAAAAATATTTAATGAAAAATTTTGATATCGCAGTGAAAATTACATATTAAAATATCATAGCCTTGAATTTGAGCTCAGAAAAATCTTTTGCAGAGAGAAGATCTGATTTTTAGTTGGTACACGACATTCAAAAATGCATACAAAAATAGAAAACGTAAACTATTGATAAAATTGTGTTTCATAAAATGTCTTTCTAATTACAAAACGAAGATTCTTCCTTCCATGGCTCTACTGAAGCATCACTGATTTAATTTTAATATTTAATGTACGTTTGTTTTCAAATGTAAACCTAAGTTTCTTCATAAAAAATCCTTTAAATCAGTTTTATTTGAGAAAATTTGCCTTTTAACACAAACGAAATAATCAACAAAAATAATCTAGTTCTTAATGCCTCAAATCATGTAGCGATAAATAGTTCAGTGAAATATTTTAAAAAAATTGCTTATTTTATAAAGTTTTTTATTATTATTACTTTCTTTAATTTGCTAATTTTATTAAAAAAAAATCAGTTATGCACATTAAGACAGAACAAATGTGCCAGAAAAGGCTAAAATGCTTGAGAATATTTAGAAATGTTTCTGACATTCTAACAAGGATATGGGAATTAATAGTTTGAAATATTGTGAGAAGGAAAGGTATTATAATACGCTATTAATTAATATCTTTCTGGCACATAATAGGTTAATAGAGCCGCGCAATAAGGGTTCTGATCGATAGGCTTGGATATTACATATATTCGCCATATTGAAGGATCTTTATATGGCCTAACCGATTTAGGTGATATATTTGATCTGATGTTCTCTATCAGTATATTCGTATTATATTTACTAAATCTTAAATTTGTGTCAAAAATATGTGTTGTAATATTTCAAATTTCTTAAAACTGAGAAAAAGAATGGTTTTTAACTTTCACTCATTTTTTTAACAATAAAGAAATACTTAGTTTCCTTTGTAAATATAAAATTCCCGTATATAATGTTATCTTAGCTTAAAAATATCATGGGTATTTGGAATTTATTGGAAATCGAAGAAAAACATCAGCTTTCATAAATTAATTATTTCATAAAGATAAGTTAATCATTTGAATTGAGATAGTTTAATATACTTGCACGAAATGTGTTTACATTTTCAATTTGTATTAATAATTCATTTTATACTCCTCTATTTCTATAAAATATGTTTATTCCATATTGAGCACTTTAAAAAGTGTCATTATATTTTATTCAAAGTTCTACAAGTCAACAGTATTTTTCAAAATTCAGACAGACATGTTTAGTTAACTATTCTCATTTCTATGGAATGTTCTTTTCACTATCGCCATATAGATGATTTGCAATAATTAATTAATTTTGCAATAATTAATTACACTAAAAGTTAAACTTCAAACGAACTTCTTTTTATAACAAGTGTTTTTAGAATGAGCTACATAAAGCAAATATTGCTTATTTATTAAAAAAAATCTCCAAATGCATATTTCCATGGAATATAGAAGAGAAAATTCTTGTAATTATATACCACTGAAAAAATAATTTTATAAGAAAAAAAAATGCATTTCAGGGATTTTCAAGACGATTCTATTATTAAGAGAAAGAAATTCGTAGTATAAATGGAATGTTCAAATTTTTTATATAGTAATTTAATCCTAATTTGATACAAATTTTCACAATCATTGGTGTCTTATTGAGTCTTTCTAGGGAATTAACTCAAATTTTCAGATAATTTGAAGAGCCATTGAATAATTTTTAATGTTTATTCATTTTTACTACTTGGTCACTCCTTATAAAAGGTTTTTGATTCGGCATCACAGAGTTTAGATTGTATTAAACATTTTGTTAGAATATAATAATCTTGGAACCAAGTTTTCAATTCATTTGCACCATGAAATATGAAATGGGCATTACAGTATGAAATAGATATATAACTGAAAAATGCCACTGTGGCTGAGGCGTAAGTGTTGAATGAAATATTTCTTTCGCTTTTTTTTTGCATATTTATATTGACATCAATAATGCAAGCTTTGCCCATAATATTTCGTCTAAAATTTAACTCAGATAATGACCCAGACTGATTTTTTTAAAGTTAAGTATAATTGTTGCAGTCTAATTCATTTTCTTTTGTATATCACGCTATTAAATGCAAGAAAAAAGTTTTCAATTTCAATATTCAATACAAAACTTTTCCATTGCTCCGCACTTTGAAAGCATGGATTTTAGGCTAATTTAATCTTTCCAATATTTTTTTAACAGGAAAATAAATCATCTTTTTAGAGGAAACACCTGAAATAGATAATCAAAAGAAATCCTTGCACGCAAATTCATATTGTGTAGTAATATCTCTCTACAGTAGTAATTTTCCATTCTAAAGTTTTCATGGCTTTCATTTTAAAAATCAAAGTCTTTATTTATATACTAGTTCAATTTCATTTTTTTCCTGTTAAACAGAATTTCAATTTTTAGTATCAAAAAAATATTTAAAAATTTCTGAATTAAAAAAAAGATATAGTTTGTTTATTTGAATCTTTCGGGTTTTCCGTTGGTTAACTTTTTTTCAGTTTTGTTTTTAATTGAAAAAAATAAATTACTAATCAATTTATTGGCATTTGTAGAGGAAAAGGCAATAACATCAACAGTTTTTATTGACAGTCTGTAGAGCTAATGATTATGTTTTTTTAATTGTGTTTAATTCAACTTGCATGCCAATTTTTCCTCATAAAATTCGAAAATAATTTCTCTTATGAAAAATATATTTGGACATCGTTCAGAGATCGAAAGAAACGCTTGGTAGGAAAATGTCATTCAGTTTTGTGTTCACAGCAGCTCCTTGCATATTTGACCTTTATGATGAGCATTCATTTTTCTCTCTACGTTGGGAAAATTTTGATTTCTTGTGTTGTTATTGTGTGTATTTATTTTTTCCCTTTCCCTTAATACAAGGCCTAAGGTTAAGGCAACGGAAGAAATGGATTTTATTAGCTTGAAGAGTTATATCCCAGCCCTTCGTAAGGATAAAAGCCTTTTCTTGGAGTCATGTTAATCTCTTTTTATTAAAAATTCCATATTAAGCAGACATTTTTTTTGAAATGGATGATTATTTTGTAGTCTTGGATATTTAAAAAAATCTCACTGTATATTGCACTTTCAATCCATTGTTTATTTCTGTCATTTTATTGTTTTATACTTTTTCCTGCTATTACAATTGTCAAATAATAACTTCCTTAGCTATAGACCTATGACAATTTTTTTAAATTTCTTTAATACTTTTAACTTTTTAACGAATAGTATTATTTGGAGCGCTTTTTATACAACCGATTAACTCTTTTCTCCATTGAATCTTGGAAAATACATAAAATAAAAGTACAGGGTGATAGATAATCCATAACAATTAAATATACTTGAGATTTTCTTTTAATTTTATCTACTGATGCACATAGCTAAATCTTTTTTAAACCTGATTAGTTAATTTCAAAGACAAGATTGACTTCCTTAAGACTCATGTCTATTTGGATACATTGGAATGATGAAGTCTAATTCACATCAAGTTAAGCATTCCATTCTTTCTTTTCCCGATTGATTGCATGAAATATTTCATTAGGTCATAGATAAATAAATGTTTTAAAATTATTTCTTTTTCATTATTTCTCTTCATGCGTAATTTTAAGTTATTACTTTTAAAAAATTGTTTTATTTGGTGGATAGCGATCGCATAAAAATAATGCAATCAGTGATCAGTTTTAGCTATGATGGTTGTTTCATAAACTAACTATGCATACTGAAGTGACCACAGACACGAGACTGAAGATTATTCTATAATTTTAAATTTCGTTTGGAATTTTTATTGATTGTAAGAAAATTGCTTTCTACTTTACTGCTTAGTTTGTGTATTACATAAATTTGAGCTTCTCTTATATGCTTTCTTTTTGTCTATAAATAAGATCTATTTAGGATTTCAACCCGAATCATCTTAGCATTACCATTTTCATCAAATGTATTAAAGCGTTTTTCAGCTATTGTCATTTCATATGTAAATGCAAAGATTTTTGTGATAACATTGTGAGAAAACGTGATGATAAAATATATATGGACGTTCACATGAAATTACGGAGGAAAATATTTTCTTAATACTATTTTGTACTTTTATCATGTATCTCGCGAGAAGTTTTTAAATACTATATAAAAATGAATAGTAAATTTTCATATACTATATAAAAAAATCGTACACAAAAAGCCTATTCATAAACTGATCTAAAGGTATATTATGAACATTGAAACGTCAAAAAAAACACATTATAAGCATTAAAAAGGCTTTTCTCATCAAAGACAAAAAAATAACTAACAAAATTGCATCAAAAAATACTCAAAATACGTTGAATTTTTAATATTTTTCTTGGAAAAGAAAATTTGAATTTATATTTTTTTATTGCCTATATCACAGTTTATGCATACATTACTGAACAAACTCAGAAATTTTTAAGGTTTTGAATGAATTCTAGAGTAATGAAAATATCAGCGCATTTCTAAAGTCTGTATTGTTTTATAATGTTGCCTTAACGTATTATTAATTTGAGAGGGGCAAAACACTTCTCACACGACCTCCGAATCGGGGAAAAAGCCGTTTTTCGCCTCAAACAAGAGAATCGATTTTTTCTTCACCAAAAGTATCAATCCCACTAAAAATAGAATGTATAGAAAACAGATGAAATATCTGTCTTTAAAGTTGGCAGCCACTTAACCTCAAATCGAACGTTTTTCGGGAGGAGGACTCGCTCTTCTAAAAAAAAAGAGAACAGATGATTTATGCATAAGGAAACTACAATAAGCATAAGCATTATTCCTTTCAAGAGAGAAGAATAGGAGACAAAATTTGGAATACTGCCCGAAGTAGGTCTAACCACTTTCTCTTTCTTTTTTTCCCTTCCAGCGAAGAAAACTGCTCATTTATTTCATTATTTATTTATTTATAAATGAATTCCACGCGCATTAAAATTTAACAAGTAATAAAGCCTCAATATTTATAACCGTAATTATGCGTTGACTCAGACAGCTCGGTGCGTTTGGAAATGCAAATTATAAACATCGGAAAAGTTTACTTTGGAGGGAAGAAAAAAAAATAATTGCGTTCGGGTAATTTCAAAGGTTAGTCTGATTCAATAATTGTTCATTTATATTAGACTTTAATTAATTTTCATCCTTTCGAGATGTTTGATTTTTTTTCTCTCAAAGTGATTGTAACTTTTCCTATATTATGATTCATCCTCCTTTTTAGTTATCCATATAAACTAGTATATGAATTAATCATCACAATAAAAATAAAATTTGCTCTTTCACCTAAATTATTTTCCTGTTTAATATATTTGATTGCCAAAAGTTCAAACGGATTTTAGTTTTCACTTAAAACCTCAATTCATGACTGTTTTTTAGAAAGAATAATCTAAGCAGCTGCTAAATGATTCAGTAGTATCAAAAATTAATATTAAATCAAAATTAAAATCACTTTTTTGAGAAATAAAAATAGATTTTACATACCTTTTTAAAATTTAACTCTATTTATTTACTTTTATTCTTTTCTTTAATATATTCCAAAAATGTATTATTTGACAAAAATGTGAAAAATGAAAATAATTTCTTTGTACTTCAGTAGACATTGATAAATATCTACAATTAAATAAATATTCTTAAAAAGTACAATTTTTGTCGTAATTTAATGAATAGTAAGATTAATTTGTACAATAATAATTTCCTAATTTCCAACAATAACTATGTTTTTGAAGAATATTGCAAGTTTAATAATATTTGAATAAAATTGTGTTTTGAAATAGAAACTGTAAAAAGAAGTGCATAAAAAATACACAGCAATTTACATGTACAAAATTAAAATTGAAATTAAAAGTAAAAATAAAAATTTTAACAATTAATTTATTTTTCTGTTACGATATTCATTTTTATTTAATGGTTATTTGCTTGTATTTTAAATTGAATAATAATAAATAATGATTGAATAATGATACATTATAATAATATAATTAATAATTGTAATTGATTTGAATTATTGGCACAAGCTTCTCGAATACCAATACTTATAATTTCGAATCTGAAATACTTATAATTTCAAAATTTTCTTTAAATAATATTACAGTTCTAAAATATTATAAAAGTATTTGAATTCAAATGATATTTTTAACGTGCTAGCTATGCAATTATTGAAAAATTATAGAAACAATCATTAAAGCATATATAATGCTATGCAGAATATGCACGCTGATTTTAAATAGAGTAAAATATAAAGAAGGCAATTTTGTTTTGGCACTAGGTTATTCGATAAGAAGTCTATAAAATCCTATACGATTTCGAGCTTGATTTTCGTATTTTCTTTGATTAAGGATTGAATAACTCCTGGACTGCTGGCATAGGATTTGTAACATTTTGTTGTATATCGTTGATAGGATTTTATAACTTTCCTTTTATTCGTAAAAACTGCTGCGAATGTATTGTTCATAACATATCTTTTAATAACTTTTTGCTCTGCTTCACTTTTAAAATATATGTGAAAAGAATAGAAATAGATGGTTTATTTTTCACTTCAAAGTTACTTCGAGAAAGAATCCATATATAAACAACGTGCGCTATTTTTAAAATGCAATGTTAAAGAAGAAATTTTAACAAAAAACGTCATAGAATGTATTCATAATTAATTTATATTCGAAAAGTATAATTAAATTTTTCAGAAGTGCAATTGAAAATTAAAAAACAATACTATATTAAAATCGTGCCATCTATCCAATTAAAGACACTGATTTCTCAAATTGAATTATTAATTTCTTTAAGTAAGTGTATTATTTTATTATTAATTTTTTTTAGTACACAGTGAATGAAAAGTATATTATTTTATGCATTTTCTAAATTCTTTTTTCTCTGTTTTATCGCATATGAACAAAACCACGAAGTCTTATTCTTTAGATAAACCAACATATGATGTCTTTGAAGTATAACTGTTTTGCTTTGGCTTTTTCGAAATACCGTCACCATAATTTTATTAGTTAGATTTAGGCAATCGTTTATGGTTCAATCTGAAAAAATTTTGGACAACAATAAAATTGGCTTAATTTTAGCTTTAAATTATTGCTTTAAGAAAATTATTGTAGTAAATTGTTACTAAACAAGTTTTTTCTCTGAAGATATACTACACATTTTGTTACTTATCTTTAAAAAATATAACGTAAGAACTATTGTTTTTTTTTTGTTAAATATTTAATTGATGGTTATTAAATATAAACATTGTTCACTGCAGCTATTTTGTACCTTCTGATAAGAATGATACATATTGCAGATCACATTCATATCGTGGCAACATGAAATGCTTATTTTCCAACAAAAAAATTTAAAAAATACTCGTAATTTTAAGCATTAGTCCAGGTGAAGGTCCAAATATGGTGACGACTACTCTCATTCTTTTTTTCAGAACTCCATCAACCCTTGGAAGTTTAAATTTTAAAATTTTAGTATCTAACTTAGAATTTAATTTCTGTAATACAGAAACATATTTAAAATGCAACGGAACATTTTTATTGCTGGGAAGAATGAACAGTTACGTTAAAAATGCCGACTGCAAACGTAGAGGCTTAGAACAAAGTATAGGAACTCTGATGCAAAGCATTAAAATTTCAAAAGCTCTGATGTGAAGCTTAAAATAATCTCCATTTCAAAAGCTTTTTTACGTTCTTTTTTTTTAAGAGTATCTTTCTATATAGTTTCGTTTGAAAAAATTACATTTTACCACTTCATTTTATTTCTTAAATGAAATTGTAAAAAATTATTTAATTATATATTATTTCCTAATATTATGTTTTATATCAACAGATTTGGAAATCACTTCACTTTAGTTTACTTGAAAATTAAAAAAAACTGTTATAGATGAAATCAATAATTAAAAATATGATTTAATTAATAAATTACTATGTATTTATATGAAGTGCAGAGCAATTTTTAAATCTGCGCTTTTAGAACTCATAAAAATATCATTTAATTTTAAATGAGGAATAGTCATTTATTATTTCAAGAAATGCAAAATTAAGAGCTTGATATCATCGATTATTAATGTTTTATACAAGGTGCTTCCAGTTACTCAAAATAGCAGATAACATTTATCCGCATTTTTGCTATCGAAATCGTTTTATTTCGTGTTGACACAATGTTTAGGATAACTAGTCATGTAAGAAACTGATTTTGTCATTTATCGGTAAACTTATACTACTTTCTTGTCCAGTGGCTTTGTACTTTCTGCAAAGAAATCACTTACAGAAACTTCGCGGCAGAATAACAATTCTTAGGGCATTTATTTCAAATAGTTACTCTTTTGTGTTGGAAGTCCAGTGTCATGAAAACAGACATTGTTTGCAAATGAACGAGAAAAAAATAACTCTCAATATATTGAACAAAAGATATCGATTTCACTTTGCTAGAACAGAGCTTATTTCTTTTTCGACGTGAAACGAGAGCTACTGTTTAGCTATATCTTTATTGATTTTGGTTTGACTACAGATGATAAAAGCTATCTAATTATTCTATAAATATATACACCTGAAGTACAATATGGATTATGCTAAGCGTAATAACAGTGATTGAAATGATTATTTTTTGTTTAAATAAAAATTTTCGAATGTCAGCTAAGTTATTATTCACGTCGAATAAGTTTCTTATAGATCATTCGTTTTTTAAGCCAATTTTTTTATTTACCGATAAAAATTTTTTGCTCTTGGAATACGTGTTAAAAATCTATTAACGTTTGAGAGAAAGAAAGAGTGATTTCATTGATTTCTAAATATTAACATTGTTTAAGAATTTAAAATTTCCCCCCTCATTTTGAAAATTTTCAAGAGATTTTAAAAACAGATATTTTTTAATTAAAATTTACAGTTTTTTTTCGTAATCTGGTACGAAATTATTTGTTTCTGAATAATTTTTTAACTAATTATTTACTTTTATAAATCTAATATGCTCTTTAATTTATAACCATGATTATGTAAAATGTTTTATGCTATATTAATATATATTTGCATTAATTCAGATATTTTACTACAAAATTCAATAATGTTCTAATTCAATGTTCAATAATGTTGTTCTGAAAAATTAGGCAAGTAAATATCAATATATTGAATAGAATTGTAATTGATAGTAACAAACGATTACAACTCCTTTTATTAAGTAAAATAAATAAAAAATATTTTTTTTATTAATACATGCTTCACGTGCATGTGCAACGCTACACGTAGGCTAGTTCAGTTATTTTTAGTATTGGAATTTTGATGACGAAAAATAATTTGAAGGACAAAGAGTGTTATTGAAGGTGATTTGTTATAAAACATATATTTAATTAAATATTGATGTAAAATTTAAAACTTTTCTTCTATGTATAATAAGTCGATATAATTACTTTCATTTTATTGCCTATAAATAATTTTATTTCCTATAATTTATTGCGTATAAATTAAAATCAAGTATGACGATTAAGAAATGTGAACAAAACTTAAAATCATATTAAGAACCGAAAATGATGCAGTGTGAATATATTGTTCCGGATTTTCCACCTCCGCCATCTGGTTCGGTTTGGTAGTGGGTGTATGGTGTGAGAACACACACAATCAGCAGGCCTCAGTAGAAAACAACGACGTTTATTTACACGAAGAGCAAGAATACACAAAGACGTCGAATACTCAGACAACAAATATTTACAGCCGAGACGAACATAGTACAGCACACAGTAGCACAATATAATAAACTGTAACCCACAAGTAGTAATCATTTACTACTTGTGGGCAGCACACGAAGCGGCCAGACAGAATCCAGCAGGAGAGGGGATCCTCGGAGCTTCGCTCAACGGTCTCTCCAAAACGGCTGAACTTCTCACTGTCTCTTCTCGCTTTAGCTGCCGACTCACTACTTCTCTCACCTGGCTGCTACACAAAAGATACGACTCTGCTTCCACAGTAGATAACATTATTCGGCTCACAGTAATTCACCATTCGCTCCACACAACGCTGTTTCTTCGCTATCCTTTCGAAGACTCGTTACTTGTCGGCGACTCCGACTACAATTCACGGTTACGACTCTCGACGATGACCACGCAGCTTGAAAGTGCCGACCTTTTATAGTTCCCGGGAGGCGGGCTAGAAGCTTCTAGACCAATCAGGCGTATCTCGGTTCCTAATGAACGGATCGACAATATTCTAAAAAATTTCAGCATTAACCATTTTGTCGCCAAAGTCGCCAAATGGTCACCAAGTTTATCGCTAAGCTCAGGGATCACTGGCTCGGCATCTGACATCATCCAATATAGATGACTGTAAAACTGTCTTTCTTATGAGGACACTATTCGTAATGGGAAGCAAAATTACACGTTTGTAACAATATGAAACCATGATCATTGTAAGCCTTCTGTTGAGACCTTACTATCTAGCTTTGTAATTTCCAAAGTGATGTTTGTAGACATCTGAGTGATGGAACTGTCTTTTTCCACTTTTCAAGTTCAATTCAAAAGCATATAATTCAAATTTAAAAGCATACATATTTTTAAACATTCATGAATAAATAATTCTTTAGTATTCAAATATATGGTTAAATAACATGTTTCATTTATTTTAAAAACTATTAATTTTAATCTGAAAGATATAAGATCGAAATAATTGAGCTCTCGGAAATTTAGAAATGTTTGCTTGATTTAGATAATTGAAGGAGTAAAGCATTTCACTCATTCAAATTTAAGCAACATTCTTTTGTATATTGCATGAATGTAACGAATAATAAGTACTTTAAGGAATGAAGATGTTCTTCAGTTGGTGGATAATATTCTATTAGTGTTATTTTATGATATAAATCAACAGCAATTTTTTTTGTTTGATTAGTTGCTATTTAGGATTTTTATGACAATATTTAGAGTATTTAAAATTATTCCATGTATTTTCCATCATACAAAATACTTCAAATTGAGAATAGTTACATGCTAAGAGATTCGATTTTAACACATATTGAAATATTGTTAATTTAGCAAAAGAAGTGAAGCGAATTCTACTTATGAAGCTTTCTTGAATTTAATATTTCATTATAAATAGTCTTTTCTGCAAAGTATTGTAGCTTAATTCCTTTTGCGCTGTGGATTAATATAGAAATATTTTTCCATAGTGAACTAGCAATTCATAAATATCTAACTGACATATATCGCTGCATCTAGTTTTTATTCATGGACAGAATAACACCGAAACTTAATTTTTTCTTTTCCAACATGCCAGTGCAAGTTAAATTTCATTGTCTTTCTTTCATGATACTGTCAATATTCTGTGGTCTTATTTTATTTCCGACTAAAATAAATATGATGAATGAAAACAGCGATGCCTTTATTAAAAACTTTTCCTTAATTTTTTTCAGTTGCCCTGTAGATCTATCTGTGTCCGATAAAGTGTACGTAGATGACCAGAGTCGCACCACTGGTGATTACTATCTTTACATCCCTTTCCGAATGTTCCGGTTTCTAGATGGAACGAAAGTGAGATTCAGCTGTAATGTGATTGTTTGTCAGCATGACTGTCCCTGGGTAAGGAAATTTGCTTTTGTCTGTCTTTCTAAAGGGAATTTTCTAAAACTTAAGTGCCAATATGGCATAAAGAAGTACATATATTATTATAAAATTTAAATTAATTAAGGCATAGTCTATAAAGCAGGATTTCTGAAACATACTATGGTATGATAATGGTGCATTAGATTATTTGGATATGTCAATTTTTGTCCAAAACATTTAAATTAATAAAAAATAGTTCTCCTTCCAAGATTTCGAAGATTTTGTTTTAATTTTTATTATTCAAATACATTTACATTTTTTTGCTGCATTTAAAGCTCTCTTGAATTTGAAATGAGCAGGAATTACACTTGTTTATATACATTCACGTAGAACTATAGTATAGAACTCAATAACACACACACACACACAAGAGGTAGAGCTAAACCAATTTATTAACTGAACTCAGAACACAGTAACTGACAAATCTTCTGCTTTTATACAAGCATAGAAAGTTCCAGAATACTCTTCTGGAGACAGTAAGAAAAGTCCAGAACACTTGGCTGGTAAACTAAAGAAATGTCCAGTATCTTCTGGAACATCAAATAAAGGAAAACATAAAATCAAGGAATTAAGTATTTACATATACTATTAATCGCATTGTCTCTAGCGTGATTCGAACCCAGGTGTCTTGATCATGAGAACAGTGCCATGACCATTTGGCCATGGAGATTCGACTGCTTTTATTCAATGCGGCATTGCTCCCTCCTTAGAAGAACAGCGTCTCGATGTTATGACATTTCATTGTGTGGTTCTAGCTCTCGATCGAGTCACAGGGCCAGTATAAGTTGTCGTGTCTTCACGGTGAGTAGTCTCTTGAGAAATGTCTCTTTCCGGAACCTCCATTATTTTATAAGAATGTTGGTCGTCTTGTTCTTCTGGGTCATGGTATGGTTTCATGCGTGGACAACTTTCTTCGGTTTCCGCCTTCTAAAATTAGGATCGAAATCGGCTACTTCATAAGTGACGTCGGACAACCGCCTCAAAACTTGATAAGGGCCGAAGTACCTCTTGATGAGCTTCTCAAAAAGCCCCTTTTTAAGAACTGGAATAAAAATCCACACCAAATTTCCTGGTTCGTATGCCACCATCCGATGTTTGGAGTCATAATGCCGGCTATCTTTCTGCTGAGCCTCGAGAGTTCGTGCACGAGCTAATTGCCACGATTCTTCTGCCTTATTGATCAGATGATTAACGTAATCGTCTTCTTGGCTGAACTCGTTGGGACAAAGAGGAAACATCGTATCCAACGGCGTTTCAGCTTCTCGCCCATGTAAGAGGTAAAAGGGCGTAAAACCTGTCGTTTCCTGCTTGACAGTGTTGTAGGCGAATGTGACGAACGGCAATATCTGGTCCCAGTTTTTCTGTTCGACATCAACATACATAGAAAGCATATCTGCTAGCGTTTTGTTGAATCGTTCTGTAAGGCCATTTGTTTGCGGATGATAGGCTGTTGTCATTCGATGAGTGATATTGCACAGTCGATTAATATCGGACACCAGCTTGGACTGAAAAACTTGCCCACGATCTGTAATGATAACTCGTGGAGCTCCATGCTTCAGGATTATGTCCTCTAGTAGGAATTTGGCAATTTGTGTAGCTTCCGCCGTCGGTATAGCTCTGGTGACTGCATACCGTGTCAAATAATCGGTGAATACTACAATCCATTTGTTGCCGTCGTCAGATTTTGGAAATCGTCCTAGCAGGTCGATTCCGATGCGATGGAGAGGAGCGGTAGCTGGTGGAATAGGCACGAGACGACCTGGTGACTTCTGAGGAATAGATTTTCTCCTTTGACATTCTCGGCAGTGCATCACATATATTCGAGCATTTCTGTACAAACCTGGCCAATGAAATCGCTTTCTTATTCTGTCATACGTCCTGGTGAATCCTAGATATCCAGCGGTAGGGTCGTCATGGAGAGATTCTAGAATACTGAGCCGTAAATGCTTCGGGATCACAGGTAGGAATTTCCTTCCAGACGGATCAAAATTCTTCTTGTAGAGGACTCCTTCGACTAATTCAAAGTTTCCCAGCCTACTTGTTTTGGTACTTTGTTGGTCTCTTATTATTTTTGCCAATACCAGATCTTTCATCTGTTTTTCTGAGAGATTAGTGAATAAAGTGGCACCTATGGAGTCCCCATACCATGAAACATCGACTTTTAATGGGTTTCTGGACAGACTATCAGCATCTTTGTGTTTCCTTCCACTTTTGTACAAAACTGATACGTCGTATTCTTGGAGTCGCAGCGCCCATCTAGCGAGTCTTCCAGAGGGATCCTTCAGTCCTGTCAGCCAACACAGGGAATGATGGTCGGTGACGATCTTGAAAGCCTTTCCAAAGAGATATGGCCGAAACTTAGTTATAACCCATATGGCCACAAGACATTCTCTTTCAGTTGTAGAATAGTTTTTCTCAGCCTCCGTCAGAGTCCGCGAGGCATAAGCTATTACTTTTTCCTTCCCATCTTGGATTTGGACTAATACTGCGCCGATTCCGTATCCACTCGCGTCGGTGTGAAGTTTCGTTGGTGCAGTTTCGTCATAAAGGCCTAAGACAGGATCGGAGGTAAGATCTTTCTTCAAGGTATTAAAAGCTTCCACTTGTTTAGGTCCCCAACAGAATTTTTTGTCCCTCTTCAGTAACAACTTTAGAGGTTCGGCTTTATGGCAAAAGTCCTTGATAAATCGGCGATAGTAAGAGCAAAGTCCCAGAAAGCTTCTGATGGCATGGATATTCCTAGACACGGGAAAGTCACTCACGGCCTTTATTTTTTCTGGGTCCGGTCGTATGCCATCACTGGATGCTAGGTGTTCCAAGATCTTTATCTCTTGTGCTCCAAAGCGACATTTTTTTGGATTAAGGATAAGGCTGGCGTTCTGTATACTCTGAAGGACGGTATCCAACCTCCGAAGATGTTCATCAAATGTTTCGGAGAACGCCACAATGTCATCTAAATAGCAAAGGCACATTGTCCATTTTAAATGTCGCAGAAGATTATCCATCATCCTTTCAAAAGTTGCAGGAGCATTGCATAAGCCAAATTGCATCACTTTAAACTCGTATAATCCCTCAGAAGCCGTTTTCTCACGATCGGCTTCATCGACTTCTATTTGCCAGTAACCGGAGTAGAGATCCACAGACGAAAAATATTTTGCCCCCTTCAGGCAATCCAAGGTGTTGTCAATACGTGGCAATAGATACAAATCTTTCTTGGTAATTTTGTTGAGTCGGCGATAATCAATACAAAAACGCCAGCTTCCATCTTTTTTCCTGACCAAGACGACTGGAGATGACCATGGACTTTCTGATGGTTGAATGATGATTTTCTCTATTATTTTGGTTACCTCCTCACTGATAATGCGGCCTTCGGATGGGGACACTCTGTAAGCTCTCTGATTAATAGGTAAGTGGTCGCCTGTGTTTATTCGGTGTTTAACATTGAGTTGGTTTCCGTTCTTGAACGTCTTTTCTTGATCGAAAATTTCTGAAAACTCCTGGAATAGATGAAACATTCTTTCTTTTTGGTCGATCCTCAAATACGGAGCTATCATCGTGGTATAATCGATGACACCCAATTTTGCCTTTGAAGTGGTCGTGGAATAAGGCGATCCCTCATCTATGGTATTTACGCAGTCTGCGTGTAAAGGTTCGGAATACCCGATGCACATGCCTTTAGAGATGATCTGAGGTTCTCCTTGTCCGTTGGCAACCCATAGTTCGGCTTTTCCATTAAGGAGCGTAACTATAGTAGATGGAATAGCAACTTCCTTGTTCAAGAGTTCCCTTCCTTGTTCTATTACGTCGATAGCTCGAAGGTTCTTACGGCCTAAGACAGTGATCTTTCTGATAGAACGAGCAGGTACTGTATAGTCTTCTATCGTGAATAAACGGCTGGAATTTTTTTATTACAAGCAATCCGCTAAAAATGATCGAGTTTTAATAGAAAAGTACTTTTGGGATGGCTTATATAATTTTGATATTTTTTTATATTGCACAAAATCTTAAAAGGTTGAGTATCCTACTAATGTTACTGCTTATAAAGCCTAGTATTCATGCTCAGAATCTTAAAAATAATTCTCTGATTTTAAAATCTTAAAAATAATTCTCTGATTT
>JAPMOR010007418.1:81691-110636 GCA_026543865.1 Argiope aurantia
TCAAAATCTTAAAAATAATTCTCTCACAAAATCTCTAATCTTATTCTCTGATTTGCTAATATCTTTTTCATTTTACTTCGTCACTTAAAGATGATAATTTAAAAGAAAAACATAAAAAAATTCTAAAATTAAACGTGTTTTTATTTTCGATTTAATTTTAATTAACTTATTATTTTGAATAATTTTCATCAGATTTTAGTCTTTTTACTTTCTTGTATAAACGGTATACAAAGGGAAAGTATTCTGATCATCAATAAATTCGAACTCGAGATTTTGACGAATCTGAACGTTTAGATATTCTTCAGTCAAAGAAGCATACTTTTAAAATTATATCTATCTACCAGCCTCTCTGTCCGTCTGCCTGTCTGTGAACACGATTACATAAAAACTCTTTGAGTGTGAGGGAAGAAATTTGGTATTTGAACTTAACACCAAATTGTTAAATTTCTATCATACGTTGAACGAAATCTATTAAGAGGAAGTTTGTTTATTCAGGCGTTCAAATACTAGTTAAGGTGGTAAGTACAAAGAAAAAAGAGCTAAATAGATAAAATTCGGTACACAGATTTAATATCTAAAGTGTAGAAATCTATCAATTTTTGGATAAAATCCGTCAAGGGGATGACTTTTTGTCTGTCTGTAATTTTGCATGCATCTAAGAGTGATAGATCAAACAAGTAACAACTTGTTCAATGAACACTTTTCGTGAACAAATTAAATTAGTTTAACCATCTAAATTGTAGATTTTTATTATTGATTGAAACAATTCCGTAAATGCAAGAACTCGGAAATGCAACAACTTTTATAAGTGGAATTTGGTATGAATTGTAGCTCTTTGTCAAATTTTATTTCCTATCAGTTAGGAAAAAGAGGCGCCCAAAACGCATATTCGATCTTTTGATACGTATAATAAATGCATGGCAGCAATTAATTGTCAAAGAAAAAAAATTCTCAAACAAATTTAGTTTCCTACAATCTGGAATTATCAGGTGGAATACTGATTTGTAATTAATAGAATATGCTCTTTTATATTAAATAATAATAATAAAATTAACTGGATCGATAAGACTAGAGGATATTGCGAATACATTTTTTTTATTAGAAAAGTAGAAAGATAATTTCTGATCGCATACTATTGACAATATATTAGTTCATGGATATATTTTCTTTACAATCCTTATACGTAATGGAACGAAGCTCATTCCTTTTGAAATACCTGAAACAAATTGTTCATGCATTTAACTTCTAATAGAAATTCTCTAATGAAAAAATCTTCTAATGGAGAATTTAATTCATTTGAAAGGTTTGCAATCAATGATTCATATATTCTTCGTATTTGATTTAAATTTGCAGATGTCCTTGAAAAATGAGGATGTTTTAGTTGCACGCTATAATCGAATTTCGGTAACTTTGTTTTTGAAAGTTTCTTAAATCATGAAATATATTCCGGGAAATATTAAAAAATGAATATTTTGTTTGAAACTTTAACGTGTGTTGTAAATAGTATCCACGTATATTCAGAATTCTTAATATGTATGTAAGCCTTTACATTTACATTTTGGAAAAATGAATAAATGTCCAAAAATATCGGTCAAATTCTGTCTATTTAGCAAATGCTGCATTCAAATATGTGAATATTGATTTCTGTTCAATATTCACTCGGTTCAATCGGTTCTTTCGTCGCAAGGCTGTCTGCAGTCCTTGTTAATTTGACCCAGCAAAAAGAGGTGAAGTGCAAACAGCCTTTCTGGTCTTTATGGCCCTTTTTGTTCCCAGAACGGCCCTGCTCTCGTAATGCGTCTATTGGCTGCCAAAGAAGGGTGCACTCACCACAAACAATTAATCTGAGTGGAATGGGTGCTTAGTTCCGACTGACCGCGAACACACTGAGACTCTCTTAGCAATACTGACCGGACGACTCTGTTAATGCTAGCTCGAAGAAATCTATTTACACTATGTTTGCTTATGGGAAACGATTAATTCATGTGGTAATAAAATAAGGTCGCTTAAGTTAAGATAACATACTCTCAGGCTCGGAAACTAATTTTTTTTTTGTTCGTTGTCAGTTTCGTTTTAATTTCTATGGTGTTAATTTTTAAATGTTTTCAAAAGACTTATGACAACACTAGAAATATTATTCAAATGCTGATGTTTTATAAGTATGTTTCTCTAAAATTTTCTTTGTGTGAATGGTGCGGTAATTTTACTGAAATTTTGTGTGTAATGAATAATTTGGATACCATTTTACTATATTTGAATAAATTAGAAAAGAGTTATAGTTCCATTCATTTATCATGATAGTGTAACTAATAATTATCTAAAATCTTACATCCCCTCTTAACCATTAAATACATATTGTTATCAATTGCCTAAATCCAATTCCACTTAATTTTATTTAAAAACCTGTGTGTGACCGTTGATAAGCACAAACAATAAATTATGTGTGAAAGAAAATAGTTGGCATTACTTTTGGCGGGTAAATTATATCGGTTTTCTACATTTGAATGTGGTGAGTGATGAAGTTCAGTGTGTTACTTGAAGAGATAGTTTCTATTGTCTAGTTCCCTATAAAAGAGTGATTTATCTAATAGTTAAAAAAATTACTTGTGGGAAATACTGTATGTTGCCAAAAGTTACATACAACTTTTTTCAAAATAAATATGCCATATTTTTTACTTGGATTTTTTTTTACTAACTTATGACTATTTTGCTATAATAAAAGATTTTTTAATTAAAAAAATAATAAAATAATAATCATGCATTTGATGTTAAGTGTAGACATATTTTCATATCACTTTAGGGTATTACTTGAGAATGAAATAATTCAAAGCCCTGTTTTGAAATACTGGTCCTACCATTTGTGCTGTGGAAATTAAGGGAATTTCGGAATCAAAGTATTTGGGTTTTAGAAAAAAAAAAGTATAGTTTTCATTATATTAATTTTTGTAACGATATTTTTTATTAAAATGTTTCTTCTATATTTTTCCTTAAACCATTTCATTTTTTAAATAAATTTAGATATAATTCAGAAAAAAATAATTTATAATTATTTATTATAAAATATTTAATAAGCTGCACTTTAAGTATAGTGCCTTTTGATTTTTTGTTTTGTGATTCGGGAGGGAGAATGTGTAGGAAGATTATTACTAACCATTGGATGATGAAACAGATGTTTACTTCGGATATAAAGATTCCGAGATTCTGATTTGATAAGCAAGACATAAAATAATTTTTAGGAATTCTGTGGAATTAATTTTTGAGAGATTTATTATTCTCTCTATCAATGTCTTATATTTAAGATAATACATTAGAAGTAAATAAATGAAATATGAATTTTTATGAAGTTTATGAAGACCTGGAGTTCAAGAAATTCACATATCTGTATAAAATAATTTAATTATTGAGGAATTAACCATTTTTAAACTGCCAAAATTGTTAAGAAATTATTAATATTCAATTTATTCAAAATACAGTTTTATAATAAATTGTCAAAATTTGCTGGAAAAAAGCCACTGCTACCTAATAATTCCTTTACTCGCACTCTAGAAATATTAAAATAGAAAATCTTTTTATCTGCGAGTCTAATCTACGGGAGGGATATTATTCCGAGGCATGAAATCGTCTCCGTCTGACATCATGTGTAGAGAGGCCACATCGTGTGCAGTAGGCGAACGATTTGATTGGATAGGATTGGCAAGACTCCAATCATTTCACTTCGGAGCCGAGAAAGAATGGGGGATGAAATAATAATAAAAGAAAAAAATCGCCGCATACCTGGTGAGTGTGGTTAGATAATGAGGTTTCGAACTGAAGCGGGAGAAAATGGCTGCCCCGAGTGATTATGGGTGCCTCTATCTATTTAAAGAACCTAACGTGATGATGAATAGGAGGAGACCCTTCGAACGTTTCTCCTTGTCAAAGAGAAGGGTCTGTCATACAACCCGAAATGTTCTTCGCGTTTCGTGGCAAATTTTGACACCTTTTCTTCATCGAAAGTTAATCAACCAGTCACTGGATATGCAAACGAAAGTTTTCAATTACTGAAAATTCAGTGGAATACAAAATCAATTCATACGGTATATTTGAATGGAATCATTTGTTTTATAAGTCAAATCTTTATGAAAATTTTATTTATTTAATTAAATTTAAATATTGTTACTTTTTTTATCAAATGATGCATATCGATTAGTTTAGTGTTGTGTGTGTTCAAAAATTTAAGAAATGTTTTAGGTTTATGCGGTGATAATTGCATTCTGCAAAGAATGAAAGCTAAAATTCTCAAATCCAACCTAGAAAAATGTTTTGGAATGTGAAAGTATAGAATAAACAGTAATGGGTGAATAGAATTCGTATTTGAAATGGTATCATAATATGATTATTAGCTGGCAGAATGTTTCTCAGTGTAAGTATGCATCTTAAAAGTAAAAGAGTAATAATTTCGATAAGGCTTTTGCTGTTCAAAAGATTGAGTTGAGTAAATGCATTTTATTTAGGATTAATAGAAATAATTTATAAGGACTATTCAAAATTTGAAGGCAAAAATTGTCATAAGACATATAAAAATGGTAGAGAATAATGTAAGAATATATTAACGACTAAAGTAAATAATTTAGTTAAAATTCAACCATTAGATTTAACACATAGGTGACTGATGTAAGAAAAAAGAGAACAGCCAACCGTCAGCATCACCCAAATTATTTATTACACTTCCACTAAGTTTCAAACAATGAATTGTAGGGTAAAGAAACCTTTTTGCGATTAGGAAGGGTGGGAAAAATATTGGCAAACGTAATCTCATCGCTATGGTCAATCGAAGTGATGCAAGCCATAAATCTTCTCCCAGTATTCTACTCCCTTTCACATACAAGCTCTTCTCTCTACATAATGTCGCATCACATACAACAAATTCAAATGGATTCACTGATCACACATCGATAGTCCAAATCTTTAACCATGTAATTTTTTTAAAAAATATTTAATAAATTGCAGACAGTTTGCAGATGACAATGATTTCAATTAGATACTGAGATTAGAGAAAAATATTCATAAATGATTCTCTAATATCCTTATCAATTTTTAAAGAATGTTATGGTAAGATTCTTATTTGGCGGGATAAATAATTCAACAACTACTCTAAATTGCAAACTCCAATAAATATTTATTATTCCATATTATTTTCAGAGCACCTTTTATATAAAATATGTCTAATTTATTTTCCTAAAATTTTATTAATAATATTTAAAAAAAACTTATTTAATTTGAAAAATTCATTTAATGAAAAATTAAGGTGACATGCATGTTCAAGAAAAAACTTGTTAAATTACATTTAAAATTTCTTTTTTTCCTGAAGGCTGACTGTGGAGACTATCTAGGCATGTCGTATGGTAGAAAAAAGAGATCTGCCCCAGCTTTATCTGATTTTGATGCCAGCCGAACTATGACCGTCACAAATGAAGTCAACGTGTTGGACGAAGATCATCGAATACCAAGAGCTGCTGGTGAGTTTTGTTATACTTCAACACGTTGACTAACTTGGGAGGGGTGTCACAGGTGGCCGACGGGGCCATATGAATTACACTGCGAGAAATTTAGTTCGGCAATGGACATGTTAAATTAAACTGAAGGTCATTTGAACTTTAGGAAGGAAAATTTAGATGAAACTGGTGATATTTTATTAATTTCCTCACTATTAATATTTCAAAAACAAAAATATCATTAAATATATTTAATTCATTCATAATTTGTTATTGAATAATATTTCTAATTCAGAGTAAATTTCTAAACAATGAGTTCGAACAGTCTTAATCGAGTGTATTTCTTATAGTATGTACGTGATATTATTTAAATTAGAGACCTATACTGTATAAATGAAAATGAAAAATATGATCTAAAATGTATTAATATTTCAGTAAAATGAAAATAGAAAAATAAAATCATAGATAGTTTATCAGGGTAATTTAATATCTAATACTTGAAAATGAAATTAACTGTGGTAAATGATTAAAATATTTTTTTACATTGATTTCAAAAGTTATCGTATTATAGTTGCAATTTAAAAAGCAACTAAAGAAGATATGACTTTGAAATAAATATAAGAAGAAATTGAGATAAGAGGAGAAACTCTCTTCCCTAATAGTGAAAGTTAATCAATATTTAATCTTTTAATGTCATTTTACTTTCTTTTTCATTAATGTACAAAAGCTTAAAAGTAAGTTGTCGACCCTTTCAGTAATGCCTTATACAAGCAACTATTTCCGACTCATAGTACACTATCATAATCGTCTGTAAAACGATTTTAGCTTTTCTCCAGAAGGGTGTAGACTACTACTATATGATTTGACAATGGATTTATGTTTTCATAAATCTAGTTCCATGGTTTTAAAGTTCATGACATTTAGATTTATTTTACTTATAAATTTGGCTCATGCTTAAAACACTCATGAGATTTTCATTTATTTTGCTCATGTATCTACACCACACTTCGAAAATTCAACGAAATTGTTTTGAATCACGCTAAATCCATGAAGACTCATACAGTAGCAGATTTGAGATACTGATTATTGCTTAAAGTTTTATGTTCAGTCATTCCTATTTTCCGCTGGTACTTAAGTAGGATATGAAGAAATCGGATACCGTACTGGTGATCTACTTTTGTTTCAGCATTATAGATTCTCCAACGACAGTATAGTGTTTGGAGGGGAAGGACTTTTTATTAAATACAGCATGCTGAATATTATAAAATTATGAACAGGCATATAAAATCAATCTTATGAAAAATCATGGACACATCGAGCAATCTCTAAAATGCTCGATTAATAAAGATGAAGAATTATGGATCATATTTTTGATATTTAAAGATCGTTAATATTTTTGATTTTATAGAATCCGAAAAGATTGAAATCCAAACAGAAATATATTTAAGCTCTTACATATTGTTTAAATTAAGGATAAGCAATGCAATCAGCACTTTAATTGCTCACCGGGATTGAAATAAATATGGACTGCAAAAGGGCGTTATAATCTTTTCTAAAAAACCAGTATTGATAAATTAAGTGAAAAGCTGCAATTACACTTCAAATGCCAAGATAGACCAATGTGGATGATGGTTGTTGTTTTTGTACGGTTTATTGACGCAAAAACCATATTTGCCGATACTGTTCCAATCAAATGGTAAAATCATAAAAGGTTTAAGAAATACTCATTTATTAAAATACAAGAACAGAGTATAAAGATAAAAACACTTAAATTAGGACGAAACAAAAATGTTGTTAGAATCTTAAAATTTAAAATTATGATGAATTCGAAAATGAAGTAATGTACAAGATTAAAAAGGAAGGTTGAACACAAAAGGAGAAATGCAAGAAAAAAAAATCCAATAGCTTTTAAGAAATTAAAAATATTTGGGTGGTATTTTTCACCTACCAGGTCTTGCAATGTTGAAAAAGCCGAGGGAAAAAAACGAGCACGATAAGAATTAAAGACAGGACATTCAATTAAAATATGATAAACAGTAAAATGAACTTTACAGCTGTTGCACATTAGGCACATTTTCTCCAAATAGGAGATGTTTATAGGTGAAGCGTTATGCCCTATACGGAGACGAGTCAATTTAATATCCATATCGAGTATAGGATGAACAGGCCACAAAACAACGTCCAATTTATTGGAATGTAATTTATTTTAGATTTGCAGATTCCATGATTTTTGCCAGTTAGAAGAGAAGTGATGAGCAATGGACCTTTTACGTTATAAAAGGGAAGATCTATGCTCAAAAAATGTCGATGTAGAATTTCCAGCCACGTTCGCCTTCTCATTTCAATAGATGCCAACATGACTCGGAACCCAACAGAAAATGATTTGAAACCCATCATTCTGCAGCAGTTGCAAATTGAACAAAATTTTAATAGCAATCGCTTGCATTCGATTGTGGTAATGCGGAAGTGTCTCCGAAGCACACATGCTATCGGTGTAGATAATAAATTTACGCTGAGAAGAGGTTGAAATTTTCTGAAGAGCACAGAAAATTGCCACCAACTCAACAGTAAAAACTTAGAAATTATGAAGACGGTGGCTCAGTGTATCAGATAAAAGTATGATGCCGCAATCTGCATATCCACCTGATTTTGAGCTATCCGTGAAAATTGGCACAAAGGAAAAATACTGATAGCGATGATATAAAAAGAGCTATTGGAAAACAACAGGAGCAGTTAATTTTTCATCGAATCCAATTAAAGGATTCAAAGGATCCCATTATATTCGGAACCCTGGGATATACCGAAAACTGCGGTATATCCCAGGATTGGAAACTAAAAGAATCAAGAGCTTTAACGTGAACAGTGTTAAGGACCGAGCCATGCAGGAGCAATTTGGTTCTCTCACAAAATGGAAGGATTTGAGAGGAACTATTCCTCAATCAGATTCATGCTACTTCCTTGGCATGAGATCTGCAGATCGTCAATATAAAGACTTGTATGTACAGATGAAGGTAATTTTTTTTAAATTTGACTAAGACGGGCGATTAAAAGCTTGAGACTGAGGACACTTCCTTGAGGAACTCCCTCAGCTTGAATAAAATTATTTGAATAAAAGTTCCCTAACTGAACTCTAAGTCTGATAAAATCAAAAGTTCTGTAAAAATATGGGCAATTTTCCTCTAAAATCAAAGTTAAAAAGTGTTGAAAATATGCCAAAGCGCCAAGCACGGTCATAAGCTTTTTCCATTTCGAAGAATATAGAAGCAAGGTGGTTTGTGTGTAAGACGGAAAAAGCAACAGAGAAAATGCCGCAATCCTTTTGATGGTCCATATTTATTTCATCTGTTTATGAGCATAGAATGCCTTTATTATTGATTTATTATTTAACTTTTTAAACAACTGTCGTTGAATTACAACGTTTTGAACATTCGTATCATCTGTGTTTTTGCATTTTTTTATCCTTTTTTTATTCATATGTTAAGGAACTTTATTTTCGGTTTTCTTTTCTTTTTTTTTTTTTTTTTTGCCTTTTTCATTAGATTTTTTTCTTTTGTTTGCCTTCTTTTGTTTGTATATTATTCCCTGTATACATACTCATGTCTGAATTAATTTAAGAATCTTCGTTTCAGCAAAGTACATTAATAAACTAATCGGAAATAATGGATATTTTTTCGTAGGAAGAAAAATCTGTCAACCAAATCATAGCTTGTTCAGATATCTTCTTTTTCCTTATATTATAAAAGAAAAAAGGTTTTCAACAGAATATGATGAAGTATTGTGTTGTAATATTACCTGAACATTATTTACATTCTTTTGAGTTATTAATTGCTTGCTGTCTATAAATTATATGTTTTACTCGCAATGTAAAAGTTGAATTATGTAATTTTTGTCTCTATTTAGGTACAGGTATCGTAGAAGAAGAGCTACCTCCACCCAAAACTCCTTCCTCTCAGAATGCCGAAGTTACCAATTCTTCCTCTAGTTTCCTGCCTACTCGTTTCGAATACCTGATCGGTGCTGCCGCTTTGGTAGTCTCACTCCTGATTTCCGTCTGTGTTAACGTCTATCTCTTGATATTTATCAAAAGAAAAGTCGAGAGAAATAATGATGCTGAAAGCAGCTGTACCCCTTCTATACATGAATCGCCTTTTGTGGATACTATGTACAGAGGCAGCTTGTACGACCGATATAATCCAAGGTATGATTGGAAATTCGAATCCAGGGAGATATTGTACCCACCCATGCCTATACGTCATGCCAGGGCCACCAGCAGATCTCACAGTTTCAAATATTGATGTTTAAAAGAAGATATGTTCCTGGAAATAAGGATTTTTGTGTTCAGTTGGATATTATTGTACTTTCATATATTTATTTTTATAAAGACATTGTAATGCTAACAATGATCATGAAGATCTGGGACTAACACGGCATTAACACATCTGAGTTTTGTTACAACAAAAAAGCATATATATTTAAAAGATATGCTTCCTCGAAGTGGGCTTGTATTTATTGTGATATTTTAAGTGCTTCGGTCAGATTTCTAAGAGTTCATTTTACGATCCCATTAGATATCAGATATGATCTAAAATCTAGACTGATTACCAGTAATAAAACTATCATAATAATTCTTTATTCATTCAAATGTATCTAGCTAATTTCGAATAAGAAAATTGTGCTATTCATGCATTAATTTATTTCTAATTCTATCTTCTTCTTTATCCATTATTATTTTTTTAACAAGATATCATTCATCTCAGTGTTTGTTCAAGTTCATGGTATTTACAAAGGGATTTTGCACATGTCTAAAAAGAAATTTAATTCTTTTTTACAAATTTTAATATAAATAAAGGGTAAATGCCTGCAGAAAGCTTGTTCGTCTGAAAAAAAAAGTCTCGTTTTAATTATTTGAGATGTGCATTTCTAAATTACATTATATTGAATCTCACACAGGGAAACAAAAGCTTAACTTCTATAACAAAACCTTTTCTTTTTTTTGTTTAATTGTTTGTATCTCGTCGCAAAAGGGAATAAAAATATCATATTCAAAATTATAGAACAATAATACTTAATTAAATTAGTGAATATTTTTTAAGAATGAAATGGTGACATTATAAAGATTTCTAATTAGGCCTGATGGTTGGACTAAACATATGAAATTCGATATTTAATAGTTGATACATAAATAAATTTGCATAGAAAAATAGTTTAAATAATTCAATATTTTCAAAATTATCAAAATAAAAGGAGAATCATTTTTAAATTAATTTTACTGCTTGCATTTATCACTGAAAATTTTTTAACATTTCAAGTTAATGTGTTATGCTATAAAATTACTTCTTAATTCAGATTTTTCCTAATTTTTCATGCTAGAAACAAAAATGACACTATACAATCCATCCTTTATAAAGTATGAATTTTGAATTACCGTAAAACATAGAATGGGCAATAGGGTTCCGTATGAATTCTTTTTAGTGTAACTTAAATTTATTTATAATAGAAGGCAGCACCAGCATAATCTCGCATCTATTGATATTCAACTTAATTTTTCGCATCATCACTAGCTTAGCAATCTGACAGATAGATGGCAGCGCTTGTTGATCATTTTGCATTACGCATATTAACTCGAGAAGAAGCAAAAACTTTATGAATTGGACCATACTTAAAATAAATTTTCTTTTCTATAACGTTATGTGGGATCTATATATTCAAAAAATAATTGTTGTACAAATTGTTTTAAAAGAATAATCACTTCTAGAAATATTCTATCTGATCTCATGATCATATAATAATCATAACTAATGTTATATGCTGCATTACTAAATGAAAAAAATATCCTTTTTTTCCTGAAAAATGCATAACGAATACAAAAAAAAAAAGGATTTAGACATGCTTATCAGATGGTTTATCAGACATGTTGGAACTGTTTTCCAACCAAGTTGCAATAAATTTGCTCGGAAGTCATATTTCACTACATTAGCATTCAAAAATTAGTTTTTCAATAGTATAAATTTCATTTCATTGTAATTGTTTTCATTATGCGCAATAATTTTTTTAAACTTTGTTTCATGATAGTTAGTTATGAGGTTACAATTGTAATTTTCATTGATTTAGATTCTTTATTTATACTCATACAGTTTACTTACGATAATAACCAATTTTTTTGATATGCATATTATTAGCGTTATATAATTAAGAAAAGCTATTAAAAATAAAATTGAAACAGGCAAATAAAGAATCATTTTACCAAAGTACTATGTATTTTACTAGAAGTTTGAATTTCTTTTAAATTTCTTCTTTGGATTTTTTTTTTCAAATTTTATTACTACAAAAAAAATGTGCTCTCAGTTAGCTTTTTTTTTTATTGTTGCCAATATCATTAAGGAATAATATCATTATCAAATATTATAGGATCTTGTTTCCGATTTTTGCCTCAAATTCTCTAACAGATAATATTCCTCACATGGAATAAAAATTAAAATAAAATTAATAGATTAATCATTAAAGAGGATCAAATTATATTAAAATACTGCATGGTAACTTTGCTGAATTCAATAGTACAAGTAAATACAAAACAAAATACAAAAGCAAATGAAATCTTGCTAAAATGCAAGAAACACGATTATTTTTAAGCCACCAAAACTGAAGGAGCAATATCTATAAGACAAATGAATTTGAATTCATTTAAAATATTCTTAAATGTGCTCATTTTATTGACAGTGTAGTAATTCTGCTTTTCATTTTAATAGGTAATTTTATTACATAAGTATCTATTGCAAATATTTTTAGGAGGAGGGAATGTGTATGTTCAATGACGACTATGGCTGACAAGATTTTCAGAAAATTAAAGTGGTCTTGCTTCTTTATTGGTGATGAGTTATTTACTTCTTCCATATTAAATTTTTTGGATCCTGTTTTAGCTGTAATTGAGGAAGCAAATTTGATAGTTAATTATTTTCATTTGAATAACTTCTCTTGCTAAATCAAAATTTTATAAGAAAAGCTTTTATGAGAAAC
Organism: Argiope aurantia; assembly: GCA_026543865.1. NCBI lineage: Eukaryota > Metazoa > Arthropoda > Arachnida > Araneae > Araneidae > Argiope > Argiope aurantia. The sequence goes on from JAPMOR010007418.1 coordinate 94,180, forward strand.
AAGTCTTTTTTGATTCCAGCCCTAGCTTGGAATAAGAAGGAATATCAAAATAAAATGAAAAATTCTTATTGTTTTTATGATTAATTAATTGAGAATCTTATATTTACATAATATGTACTTATATTAATTGTTATAATGTAAGCTCCTTTAGGCGTCAAATAATTCCTTTCTTTTATTAATTGACTGGAATGCACGAATTTTATTAATTTTTAACTAACTAGGAGAATAATAAATAAATTAGCATTTAGATATATATGTCATTTACATACATGTTATACTTCGGGAAAATGTTATTCATCAATTTGTTACTAGCTTTATAGTGCTATTAAAATATTTTTGCATTGTAAAAATATTTTAATAGAGTATTTTTGTATTGTATTTTAAATATTTTTGTATTGTAATAAGAGTATTTCATTTGATAATTTTGATGGATTCAGTAATACAAGTTAATACAAAACAAAATACAAAAGCAAATAAAGTCTCAATAGATGAAAAAAAGTGAATTTCTTTTTACTCCAAAACTAGAGCAAATGTTGTTAATTAATATTTGATACTAACTTACCTTTTACATACATATTTAAATATTAATAAAAAATAAATAATTTCTATATTTAAATCATTCTAATGACAGTCACATATATTTTTTTTATTTGTAATGAATTATTAACTATTGAAGGAAATATAACTTTTAAAAACATATTTCAATTTTATTTCACATCTAAGGATAATATAGCTAACATTAGAATTTAATTAACCATTAATAGCAAAAAAATTAATGATCACCAAATTTGAAGAAATAGATTTATTTAACGTTCGTTCTGAAAGATGAAGAAGACTTATTTTCACAGAAACAATAGAGACGTCCACGTTTCAATGGAAAAGAATAAAGCTTCCAACTTACAGGATAGTGCGAGTGTTTGTGTGGCTGAAAATTGGATATACCCCGCTCAATTGTCCAGAAGATTAATTGGATTACCCTCCGGGATCATCAATATAAGCTTTAACTTGTTCAAAAGTTGCTCTGACATGATTTCGGAACTCGATACCTATTCTCTCTTCAATTTCTTACTCATTTTAAGATTGATTCAGAATGCCCTTGAAATGTATTTTGGACATGCAAAGCGTTCTCTCATTTGGGAAGATTCGGTGAATGTTTCAAATTGCCAAATTTGGGTGCCAGAAAATTTGTGTTCAATTTTACCGGTTTTGCTAAACCTCCGGGGGGCATCTCGGAATGAGGATGAGATGCTTCCGGCATGGTGGTTGGATCTCGCCAACCTGGAGGGTACACTAATAGGTGGGGGATCTGACTCCTCCCATCGATGACGGGAAGTACTTCCTTCGGGGAGGGTTTTACCGTGGCCGGTGACGGCCCTTAGGACTCAACCACAGTTCCCGCCAATTGCTGAGGTGGGTCGGAGAGTTAGATGGTTGACTTACCGGTTTTGTTGCTTTCAACAATTTGCTGCATTCAAAATGTCCTGTGGATTTATTGTTTCATTTATTCTCAGGAATTAAGTATTAGAGGCCCAGAATATAGGCCAGTGATATGCATCGTAGTTGCAGAATAAAATTTATCTGAATCTATAAGGATGTATCAGTGTCTAAATACACATCTATAAGGATGTCACGCATAATTTTGATGAACAATGGGGCTCCTCCGCACATTAACCTTTACATATATTAAGGAACTACTCAAAATTCACTTCAACTGCCACTATGGCTTGTTCTATCTTCAGATCTTAATCCATAGGTCTTTTGGCTTTTGGAGCATTTGAAACTTATGGTAAGATGTAAAAATATAAGAACTTTGCCTGATATTAAACACAGCATTTCACGACACGTTCGTACCATTTCCCAGAAGACACGGCGACAAAATTTAAAACATGAAATCTTGCGTTTTAAAATTTGTAAACTATTTTAAATGTATGATAAATGTGTAATTAATTAAAAAAAATGTCTTGGCGCGAAATTTTGAATTAATTTTTTTAATCGCTCAAACAATTTTTAACCCTTCATTATGTCTTATATAACTTATGTCTTTCATAACTTTCTGGATAGCAGTTTCAGAGGTAGTTAACTTGAATATAAAAAATTATATACATCCTTTACACGAAATCTCTTTTTGAGAATTATTATACCGAATGATGGTCATCACGATAATCACTGAAATGGTTTATATATAAACAAACTTGACAAATATCACAATTGTTCGATTTTAATTTCTTCTTATTTTTAACTAGCCCATTTGGCTACCAGCCGGTTCGCCAGTATTACCGCTCGCTACAATTTTCAATTAAATATTTTAAGTAACTGGTCTCTTAAAGTATTCTCAAACAAAACATTTTTAATCTTCAAATTTTGATAGTCATACCAAACTTATAATGTTTAGATCGTTTCGTTCAATTTACTATATATATTTTGCTAATTTGTTGTCATTTCTGGTAAAACTTCAACTTTAATTTAAAGTGGAAATGATGAAATTGCAATTAATATTAAGATATTTTTAATAAAACCAAGCGTTTTATTTTATTTATCATCTTTATTGTTATTTATTTATTATTATTATTATTGAATGTGAGTATTGCAAACAGAATCGCTCGGTATTTAAGTCTTATGTGAACTACAAAATATTTTTCATAATTTATGTAATATCTCAAACAATAATTCAACAAAAATTTCTCAGATTCAGCATAAAATTCAGTTTTTATTTTTGCTTTCAAAAGGATTGAAATGAAATCAATAATAATATTTTGTTTTGGCCTATAAATATATTTCAAAAAATATGAAGTCGAAATTTAATGCATAAATGATACATAAAATTAATGTATCATATTCTGAGAAATATTCTGGACACACCAAATTTTAAATAAATGAATGAATGTTTCTATTTTCCACGATCAACTAAGACCTATATATGAAGTTTTGAATGTTAAAAATTTAGAAAAACTCAACATTTTCATAATCTTAGGCCCATTAATCTTGAGAGCCCATTAATCCTGCGCGCTGATTGGCCTATTTTCTTTGAAACGATCGATGGAAAATCTAAAATTATCCTTTTTTTATTGAATAGTGATATTCAAATTTTCATAAATCAGTCAGTTTAGGTGATTGATTTAGTTGATTGGAAATTAACTCTTTTTATTTAAAATATTAGTGTTTCAAGAACATTTTGTTAATTGTGATTTCCACAGCAGAAGCTTTATGTAAAATCAAAAATTCGTTATTTATTAGAGCATTTATTGAATCAAGTTACATAAAATATAATCATTTTCCATTTAGACCATTTTACCAGATCTGTGTCTTACTAAAGGTTTACAAATTAGCTGTGTGGCCCTGATTTGAATAGATATCCTGTTCATATTAAACAAAACTTGCCTTAAAATAAAACTGATTTATTGGATTAATAATATAGAAAGTGTGAAAGATCATAAAATAATTTTTCTTGAATTTATTTTTTAGAAAAAATAATATTTCATATTTGTTTCATTTCCTACAGACAAGTGCCGAAAATTATATTTTTGCAGATTTCATTTCCAAAAAGATTTAATTTATTTTTAATTGGAGCTTTAATCAATGTGATGGCAGCACTTTGAAAAAGGCTATTTTTTTTCCCCATGAATGCGAAACGTGCTCGTGCAGCTTAAATTTTATTTTTATTCTGTATGAAAAAAATTGTTGATAAATATAGTTAAATTATTTATTTAAAAATTCATTAAAAATAGAAATTTAATTTTAAGGTTAAAACATTGGTATCATTTAAACGATAAATTTTTGATATTTAACTTCATGTAAACATCTTTTTTGTGCGGTAATATTTTCGGAAGTTATAACAGAAAGAAAGCCAAAATTTCGCTTAATTTTTAAATAAATTAAATTCTCATTAAAAATTCGAAAAAATAACCCCCAGGTGCACATTCTCGGCTTCCAAGGTATACACGTGCCAAATTTGGTAGCTGTTGGTTGAATGGTCTGGACTGTAGAGCGCCAACACACACACACACTCTCACACACACACACATATTGAGCTTTATATAAGTATAGATTAAGAGCATCATAAAAGTCTTCTCTTTCTCCCATCTAATTAAATCTTTTGATGAGTCTGTTAGAGTTGTTCTTTTTACTGTTAATAGTCCTTTATTAAGGACACCTTTTTTTCCGATAGTAAATTCGTCTACAAGTAAATAATATGCACATTATTTATAGAGGTATTTATTGAACACCAAAATATATAAATCCATCACTTGCGTGCATTTCTAGCGATATTAAATATTTTCTGTATTCGTGATCTAAATCTACTCAATCCGAATACTTGTTATATTCTGCAATCGCTTTTAGGCAGGCTACACGACACACATTTCCTTCCTATTCTAAGTTTGACGTGTGTCTTCGCACCATTAGATTTTTTTTATTTATTTACAAACAGTTTATGCAACGCTCGGCTCTTAGATACATTAGAACCATTTCAAAGGACAGTTTTTCACAACTTTCAATTTATTTAGATTTAGTGGAAGAAATTTCCGGTTTGTGTTCAATGTTCAGTTCAACAGATTCCGATCTGAAATAAATCCTTCATCGGCGCAATTCTCATACAGAATCAATGAATGGTATGGAGTCCCTTAGAAAGGCTTTTGGTTAGAAAAGTTACTATACTATAACAAAGTCCATTCACTTTTTGGTAATTTATTACTTTTTACTGTAGTAAAATTCGAAATCGAAAATATAGTCAAAGAAAGACGTACACAAATGAAACTTTAAAGCTCTTTTTAACCTGTTTATTTGGTATACATTGCACTACGCCCGATCTACTTTTGTACTGTACCATACCTTTATCTACAAATAAATGGGTATATGATTAAAAAAAAAACTTTTGAAAACTTGACCTCAAACATGCCATGGAAATGTCCGATTTCCTCATCATATAAATTGAAATTATCTTTAGAAATTTCATTTTCTTGATCTGGAAGATGGAAAAATGTATAAATGTCGAAAAAATCTGCCTTTTGTCATCGTCAGCTTATAAAAAAATATATCAAATTTTATATATTTTAGTGTATTTTTAAGTTATTGCATTTACATTCTTGAGAATGTAAAGGTAGGCGGCCAAATCCTTGGCGGATTTCGTTCCAAATTTGATTCGTATCTGTACTTTAGATGTTAATTTTATGTAGTGAATTATATTAATCTAACTCTCTATGTTTTGCAGTTATAGTGTAAAATTGTATTCGAACAGCAAGATAAATAGACACCATCTGAATGGATTTTATTCAAAGCAATCTTCAAGTTTAGAGTAAAAAAATGTCAAATTTTACCCCCCTATTTCATCATGTTCTTGAGTTATTCACAGAGATACAGACACAATTCTAATAATGCATTTTTTCGGATTCAGAAATATTTAAAAATGTGGAAATTCAACAAAATCTGGAATTCGAATTTATAAATTATTACACTGCTTTCGGTTTGTATATTTCGTATACAAGAAAATAAAGAAACTTTTGAGGATCTCTCCAGCCCCGGAAAGGGAAACTGGTGCTTTACTCACTCATTTTATTCAAGGATTTTGAGGGAAAAGAGAAGGTATTAGAAAAAGTACAAAATCGGAAAAAAAAATCTTTCCATATCTTTCTTCATAAAAATGTCCTTTTTTAGAACTGATCCTTTTCTGAGCAAGTAACTAAAAAAATTAATTCATTTATCTAGTTCAACTGATCCTTCATTCTAAGAAGACAAAATTTGAAATAATTGCTTCAAAACACTCATCGATATAGGTAGTGACTCTCCTAGAGTTTGATTAGGTACTTCCAAAAATCTTTTCAGCGCTACTTCGATAGAATTAACATATATTGTTGCATCCGAGCCGGTCCCATTGCAAAAAGTTTGGAAGGCATAATATTTTCGAATATTGAATGCCAAATTTAGATTTACTGCCAAGTGCTGATAGCCCACATAAAATCCTCAGTTATTAGATGCTCAGCAATTAGATATTATAGTGGTAACCTGGTGAACTAAGCTTTAATCTCGAATAACACATTTAAGTTCTTATCTTGCAATCCATAAAAAAAATTATTCACTAAAATAATTTAGCAAGGCACAAACTTTCATTTACAATCCGTTCTTCATTCTCTAATCTATTTTCCTTTCCGAACATTCTTTCGTCAATCTCTCCAACGTTTCCCATTCTCTCAATGTTAAAATCTAAAGCCGAATATACATACTCGCAAACTTTCGAACAATGTTTAATCCAACCAGTTACAGTTTTACTCTCAAAATTTCAACCATCCATGCTACTTTTTATCTAATTCCTTTATTTCAAATATAAATTCATGCCCAAACAATTATCAAATCAAGAAAATTTCTTAACAGCATTTTTATTGTGATGCGGAGCACTTTTCATTTCCATGTAACACCAGATTTTGATCAAGCATTGCATTATGATAAATCAATTTTTTACCTGTGAGTCTGACATTGTTCCGTTTTCGCAATCAAGTGATTGTTCAAGAAATCAATCAAGCATTTCCCCTATCTTCATTAATTTTTAAAAGAAAATTATATTATATTACCCTATGTTATATTTGTAGGTTCACAATTCTTTTTCGTATACTAATTATCTGATATTCTTGAACAATCTCTTACAACGCGGAATATTGGGGAAACAGTAAATTCTCAAAAAAAAGAACGAGAAATCGCAAGGAATTGCATTGGAATAACGAAGAATTTATGTTATAATAATTTTAAAAAATTCTGAAATAGATATGAAAGATTTCACTATGGTAGAGAGTTCTATTTTAATTCAAATGAAAAATTCATTCATTAACAAATGAAAAAGAAACAAAACTTTTGTGTTTTAGAATTCACTTTTAAAATATCCCTAAAAGTATTTTCATCTATTAAATTAATGTTAATGACAAAAAAATTAAATTCATATTTTTATTAAATTTCTTTAATCAATTATTGTTAATTTAATTTTTATTTTTTCATAAGTTAATAAAATAATAATAACGGAGAATTTATATTAAAATAAAGAAGGGCAGAATAAAGAAAAACGACTGTATTTTAAAATTCTCTTTAAAAGTATCCCTGAAAATGTTTTTATTTATTAAATTAATTTTAATTACAAAAAATCAAATGCATATTTTAATTAAATTCCATTAATAAATGTTAATTTAATTTTTATTTCTTCATAAATTAATGAAATAATAATAACGAAGAATTTATATTAAAATATAGACATTTTAAATAAATACAAAGGATTTTAGAAAGAACGAGCAAACGATTTTACTTCAAGAAATAATTAAATAATGATTAGTCAAAGAATATACATTATAACTTATTTATTTTATAAGACATTAATGATTACAATCTTTCTAAATATGACGTTTCTTATAAATAAAAACTGACCAATGAAATAGAATTAAGATTTTCTAAAAATTAGTTGTTAGAGTAGGAGAGTTTAGAAACCATAAAATAGCTTGTAATGCAATGCAATGCAATGCAAAAAAAAGACAGAAAGAATGAAATCTACTATCGCAATTTTCAAGTTATCATACGAGGACATTGTTATTTTTAAGTTATTATTTGTCTTAATTAATTTAAATCATTAACCAGTTTAAACCGGTTTGAAACAATCACGAGACTTTCCTAGCTGTCTCTATGCCTCTCTCTCTATATATATAATGATAATTTTTTTTAACTTTCATTTTAAATTTTTCTAGCTGGCAAACAAAGTTTTGGAGCTCGACTGATTTTGAGATGAAAAAAAAATAAAAAAATTCATCGTTTTTCTAAACGTCGAAGCATGCGTAATCTGAGAGTCTCGTTATTGTTCCAAACCGGTTTAAACTGGTTAATGACTTAAATTAAGACAATTCGTAAGAATTCAGAGAATATATAATTTAGAAATCAAGTTATAACTTTAGTTGGCGATAAATCACCGAATATGACAACCTTATGAATTATTTTCTAATAACTTTATTTTAATTAGTTGAAATTATCCCTGAACCAACAATCTTTATCGATTAGACAAACAATATTTTAACTTGGTTGGTTTATTTTTTTAAAAAATGTTGCGCTAGTTAAGCAATAACACTGCTTTTTCCAAGAGAAAAACTACAACAGCAGACGATAAATAATTCAAAAGCTATACAGTGAAAGCCGGTTCCAAAATAAAATTACATTAGCAGACGGTTCCAAAATAAACTACATTAGCATAGATAATGGAAAAACTATACTGTGAAAGCCGACTCCAAAATAAAACTACATTAGCAGACGATAGATATTTCAAAAAACTATACTGTGGAAGCAGACTTCAAAATAAAAAGGTGATAAATTGCTAATTTTTTGCCTACGCATTTTGAGGTTTCAACAATTTGTTGCCTTCAAATCTCTTCAAAAACCTCAAGCCAAAACTACATCATGTTCTCACATGATAAAAAACCCATAATGCAAAAAAAGTAATAAAACTGATTTTTTGGCATAAAGCTATGTTTTAATAGATAAAAAATTATTCTTGAAGATTATTCTCCGATTTTTGAGTGTGTCCTGCTGTTCCCAGAAGAAAACCATAAGTTACGACGGTACCTATTGCATTGATAAACAGGGATTTTTCTATTCTATAGATTTTCCATAGAGTGAATGCAGGCTCATCTGCTGAAATTTTGATTACCATCAAATTAATTCGTTTAAAGTTCAGAGGAAACCATGCTGGTAGAGATATAATGAAGGTTTTTGCGTCTTTTGCTGCTTGATTAGCCGTGGCTGCAGGTACCATTAATATTATCAAATAAATCGAGAAACTGGTTAGCATCGTGAACATATGCATGCCAACTAGAAAAGGAGTTTTCGAAGACATAACCAAAATATAACAATGCCAGAATAATCCAACCATGCAGTGCAACACAGACACAAATACAGGATAAGAAAGAAAATCATCGGCCAATGTTATCATATTAATTAATTCTCTGTATATTTTGAGTATGCTTGCGTAATCCTGACATGCAATCAAACTGCGTGATTTTGAAACAAAATTTTTACAGTATAGTCTCACGCAGGAACAAACGAAAAAGTAGAATCCAGCGACTGAAATAATGATGCAATTAGTAATTAAAGGTGTAACAAACATCGACACTTCTCGAAGGGTGGAACAGAATACTTTAAATTCTTTAGAAAAATGTGATAATTTTTTAATAGGTTTGTGAACGACCACATATAGTGTATCATCAAATACGATTGCCATTATTGTTATAACATTCAAAGAACAGGAAATTATTATATACAAATATAATAATATATTCAAAGTTTTCCACTTGTAAGTAGGCAGCAAAATTGAAGACATTCTGTACACTTTTCCCAGAAGTAATTCAGTCTTCCTTTTTGATCGAATCAAAAAAATGTATATAGATATTAATAACAATAAAGTGCAGAATAAAGGAATTTCCCTTTTAGATATGGATATAAACATAAACCATATTATGTAGGATAAAACAATAGTGAATTGAAAAATTATCACTAAGCATCTTGATATTTTCCATAGCCATTTATTAAATAAGGATATTTGTAAGTTCTTGGAATAAAGCTTTATTTCTAGTCCTATGAAACTGCAAATGAATAAAATAGGAGTTATTGCTTTCACTAAATAGTTTCCTGATTTCATCTTTGAATATCACTCCTTTAGAATCCCTGCATTTATACTCAAGAGATTTCCAGTCTTGCTGTGTAATAATGTCCTAAATTCTAGTATTTTTGACGATAGAAAGTCTTCATGTTTATTCTAAAATATCATTTGATTTACATTCGTGATTTTAAATAACAAGTCTAAAGCAGATCTTTTATTCATCATTTGAAATCTGATATTTAAATTTTTTGAATTGTGTTTGCATACTTAAAATAACACGTCCATAATGTTTATTGGCTGCTCCATGAGCAGAAATGTTCAAACAATACATTGTAAGTTTTCACTTGTTCTGGTCCCAAACGGATGTCACGCAATTTATTATTTAGGAACAACTATATATATTCATGAATCATTTTAATTTTAATTATGTGTTTCTAGACTGCATGAATTTTTTTTAAAAAAAGACAGATATTTTCCCCTTTTATTTGAATAAAAATATTGAACAAAAGAGAGAAATTGATTCATTGTCCAAGTTTAACTTATGGTAAATTATATCAATATCTTAATGATTGCATTTATTTTAGTACCTTTTAATTTCAAAAGTTTATCATAGAACTGGTACAATGAAAAATAATTTCAAATTATAACACAACTAATCTCTCTATAACTGTTTCGTGCAAACGAAAATTATTTTTTAAAAACCTTAATGATCAAAGCAAGCAACATTAAAAGCTTTCTAAAAGTCAATTTGACCTGAAAAATCTTTTTTTTTTCAGACAAATTTTACGAATAATTACAATTATTCATTTACAAAATATATCGATCATTCATTCATTCTATATTATTCTAAAGTTATTAACGTATTGCCATGTCTCATCTTGTAATAAATAAACAAATGTGAAATTTAGGTAGATACGTAAGGACTAATTGTAACAGGGGCAAGTTGTAACACGCACTTTACATAGTGAATTAAAAAAAATTTTTTATCAGAAATGTTATGAAACGATTCTGATTTTTATGATTGAACTATTAAATAAGCAAAGTTGGCCCTCGGTCGAAATGGATAATGAGAAATTGTGTGCACGTGCTCTATTTTAGTTCTCTATTTTTATATATATAGAGAGAGAGAGACAGCACTAAAATAGAGCACGTGCTCTATTCATATATATTGTTACGAATCCGTAATGCTGCTTCCCAGCATAGTTGGTTCCATCATTGGAAAGAATGTTTTACAGCCATCTCTATGGAACAGAGTCTGGGCGTCACATCGGGGGTCCCAGAGCTTGGCGACCAATTTGGCGACTTTGGGCAAAAATAGATTATACCCGAAACTTCGAGAATTTTCCCGATCCGTCCAGTAGGAACCGAGATACGCCTCGAACGTTCCTGATTGGTTGAGAGGCTTCTAGCCCCGCCTCCTGAGACCTATAAAAGGGGCTACAGCTGCCAGAGAAGTCAAGTCAGTATTCCGAGCCAGAGTCGGAGAAGTAGAAGACGGAGGAGTCGGAAGCGACTGAGGCAAGCTAGTGCTGAACTGAGCTGTGCGCTACTGTCTGCAGTAGATTCTGGTTGTATTCTGCTGTGTGTGCTGTTGTATGCTACACGTCTCGGGTGAAGATAATCGTCTTCTGTGCTGTATATAGTTGTCGCTTTTGTGCTGTCCTGTGTGTCTTTGTGTAAATAAACGTCGTTGTTTTTATTCTACTTATGCCTGCTGATTGATCGTTCCACACACCATATCACTCCCACTATCCAAACGAACCCCGGTAAAGAAATTTCGCAACATTTGGTGTCAGAAGTGGGATAGTGGTCAACAGTGTATGGTGCTGACGAGATCTCAAGGAAAAATGGCTGATAGCGGTAATGGTGAGTTACTGGCTCTGTTGGCTGAGATGAAGAAGTCTATGGAAGCAGGACAAGAAAGAATGGAGAAAAGACAAGAAATAATGGAGCAGGAGATGAAGCAAGGACAAGAAAGAATGGAGCAGGAAATGAAATCCGGACAGGAGGAGCTGAAGAAGGACATCGTAAGTGTTAAAGAAGAATTCTCCAATATCATTCAGGAGAAGATGAATGCAATGGAAGATAAGGTGGCTTCATTTGAGAATAAGGTAATTTCAGTGGAAACTAAAGTTTTGAAGATGGAAGAAAGTATTGACAAGAAAGTTCGAGAAAACATTGAAATGAACATCTTGAAGATGGAAGAAAGTCTTGACAAGAAGGTTCGAGAAGACATCGGAAAAGAATTGGAACAGAAATTTGGGAAGGAGATCGAAAGCCTGAAGAAGCAGATTTCCCACGAATATGAGGAATCCAAAGTGATATTTACACCTTCCCTAGCGACGATAAAACTCTCGACATTTGACGGAAAAACATCCTGGCAAGTATACAAAACGCAGTTTACTATGGTAGCGGAAGCTAATGGATGGAGTTTTCAAGTTAAAGCGTTTCACTTGGCAGCTTCGTTAAGAGGAGACGCTGCCGACATTCTTGAGACTCTTACGGAGGAGCAAAGACATGATTTCGAAGCTCTATCGAGTGCACTTGAGCTGCGGTTTGGAGAGAAGTGCACTAAAGAATACAGCCGATTGCAGTTAAAGTCCCGTTATCAAAAGGCGGGTGAAAGTCTGCAGGAATTAGCTGCCGATATTCAGCGACTTTCCCATTTAGCATTTTCGGATTGCCCGGTTGAGACACGTCAAGATCTGGCTCTCGAGTACTTAATCGATAGTGTGCGGGACCCGGAAACACAGAAGGCTCTTCGACTAGCAGATGTCAAAGATATAGGATCTGCTTTAGTCTTTGCACACAATATAGAGGTTGCCCAGCAAGCCACACGTACGGACCGACACACAATCAGAGCTGTCTCTGCTGCGGATTCGGACTCTGATTTCGTAAAACAGATCGACGATCTGCGAAGAGAAATTCGGAGGTTAAAAGAGCGCAAAGATGGCGGAAGTACGAAAATTCGGTGTTGGACTTGTGGTATAGCCGGACACGTCCGTAGGAACTGCCAGGTTTCTAGAAGTGATGGAAATAGTCAACAGCCTCATTTCAGGGTATTTCAAATTTCATCCATGAGTGGCGGTGACAATGGACATTACGTAATAGGACAAATTGGTGACATCTCATGCAAAATGGTTGTCGACACTGGAGCCAATGTGACCATAATAAGAGAAGATCTGGCACGAAAATTAAAAGTTAAAATAATCTGGACGCCACCCTGCATTACTTTACAGACAGTGACGGGAGATAAGATTCATGTTCATGGTAAAGTCAACCTCGCTATACGCTTTGGAAATATAAACTACCACCATACGGCATTTGTAGCAGAAATTAGCGACCCTTGCATTCTCGGACTAGATTTTCTGCGGAAATACGACTTCAAACTGGACTTCGGAAATAGTAGAATGAACTCAAAATTTGAAGACATCACTCTCTTTGGACTACACGCTGAACTGGAATCCAGTCAGAAAATAATAGCTAAAACTGAAATCTCCTTATCGCCTAGGACTGAATGTGTAATACCTGGTTTGGTAGCAGATGACCGAAAATTCCGATTTGGTGTAATGGATTATCCTGACACAGACCGTGCCAGAGCAGGAATGTTGGTAGCTTCGTCAGTAGTGGACCTCTCAAAGTCAGTCATCCCATTGAGAGTGGCTAACATCAGTGATAAGACGAAGATTATACAGAAAGGAGAGGTGCTAGCAACTTGCACTCCTGTCACTTGTATAGACCGGAAGTGCAATAGTCAGGACGTTTCTTCAGACGATCTAGTCCAAAATCTGCTGCAGGATACAGATTTAGATGAAAAACAGAGGTGTGCTGCTAGAGAGTTGATAAAAGAATTCCAGGACTTATTTTCCCGAACATCTGAGGACTTTGGAAGGACTCAACTAGTAAAACACCGAATTGATACAGGAGAGCATCCTCCTATTAGGCAGCATCCCAGACGACTACCATTCGCTAAACAAGAGGAAGTACAAACACTAATTAAAGAAATGCAAGATAATGACGTCATTGAGCCGTCATCAAGTCCTTGGGCGTCCCCCATCGTCTTAGTAAAGAAGAAAGACGGCTCTACTAGATTTTGTGTGGATTATCGCCGGTTGAATGATGTCACCAAGAAGCACAGCTACCCTTTGCCAAGGATAGATGACACGATTGATACACTTGCCGGCAATACCTGGTTTTCTACCCTGGACCTCAAGAGTGGGTATTGGCAAGTAGAAATCCATCCTGAAGATAAAGAGAAGACGGCTTTCACCACAGAACAGGGGCTATGGCAGTTTAAGGTTATGCCTTTCGGCTTGTGTAATGCGCCGGCAACATTTGAACGCCTTATGGAAACAATTATCGGAGGGCTTTCTTATGAAGCCTGTCTGGTTTACCTCGATGACATCATCATCATGGGGCGCTCCTTTGAAGCACATCTTCAAAATGTTAGACGTGTCCTGCAAAAGCTGAAGGAAGCTAACCTGAAATTAAGCCCATCCAAGTGCCACCTATTCAGACGTGAAGTCGCCTATCTTGGGCATATCATTTCGGCGGAAGGTGTTCGAACAGACCCGGATAAGATATCGGCTGTAAGACATTGGACCTGCCCGACGGATGTTCACCAGCTTCGGAGTTTCTTAGGCTTATGCACGTATTACCGAAAATTCGTGAAAAACTTCTCAACAATCGCCAGACCACTCCATAAGCTGACCGAAGCGAAACAGAAATTCATCTGGACGGACGAGTGTGACAACGCCTTCAACAAGCTCAAAGACGCCCTAACATCTGCTCCTGTCCTGGCATATCCTGAAATTGGAAAGCAATTTATTCTGGATACGGATGCAAGCCATGAATGCATCGGAGCTGTGTTGTCCCAAGAAATAGATGGGCAGGAGCGTGTCATCGCCTATTTCAGTAAGTGTCTGTCCAAACAAGAAAGGAATTATTTTGTGACCAGGAAGGAACTGCTGGCTATCGTAAAGGCCGTAGAGAACTTTCACCCGTACCTCTACGGTCGAAGGTTTCTGCTTCGTACAGATCATGCTTCATTAAAATGGTTATTGAATTTTAAAAATCCAGAAGGTCAAATAGCCAGGTGGATACAGAGACTACAGGAATATGACATGGAAATCCGACACCGAAAAGGATCAGCGCATGGAAACGCAGATGCTGTTTCGAGAAGACCATGCTCGGAGAACTGCAAATACTGCCCTAGAGTTGAAAAGAAATTTGGCATGATAGATCCTGTAGTTCGCCAAGTTACAACACCATCAACATCAGAATCAGATCCATGGAGTGACGAGAGCGTCCGGAAAGATCAACTAGCTGATCCTAAAATAAAACCAATAATTGATTTTAAAGAGTCAACAGGCGGAAAGCCTAGCTGGCAAGACATCACCCCTTTCCATCCTACAACAAAGCGTTACTGGGCTCTTTGGGATTCTCTCCATCTAAGAAATGGTGTGCTGTATCGCAACTCCATGGCAGTCCGGCTGGGGATCATTTTGGTGTTACGAAGACTTTACAAAAAGTTCGATAACATTTCTACTGGAATAATGTGCGAAATGACGTGGAGAAGTGGTGTCGCACATGTGATCCCTGTGCTGCACGTAAAGGTCCTGGGAAACGCATTAAAGGAAGACTGCAGCTGTATAATGTGGGGGCACCATTCGAACGAATAGCTTTTGATATCCTAGGCCCTCTTCCTAGGTCATCAGATGGCAACAACAACATCTTGGTTGCCATGGACTACTTCACCAAATGGCCTGAAGCTTATCCCATTCCCAATCAAGAAGCCCCGACTGTTGCAGAGATTCTAGTTCAAAACTGGATTTCAAGATACGGAGTTCCTCTACAACTGCACTCTGATCAAGGAAGAAACTTCGATTCGGCTGTCTGCAGGAGACTGTGTGAGATACTCGGCATCGACAAAACTCGAACTACGGCTTTACATCCTCAGTCAGATGGCATGGTAGAGAGATTCAATCGGACCATTCTGAACAGTCTCTCTCTCCTGGTGTCCAGCAATCAACAGGACTGGGACAAGAAACTGCCCCTTTTCCTTCTTGCCTATAGAAGTGCCGTTCACGAGACTACTGGCTATTCCCCATCGCAAATGCTCTTCGGACGTGACCTTCGTCTGCCTGCATATCTACTGTTCAGCCGGCCTCCAGATGCTCCCTTGGTGCCCGAGGAATATGTCGAGGATCTCCGGACACGGATGGAGGAGGTGCATCATCTGGCCAGAGATAGGATCGGCATGGCTTCAGAGAAGATGAAGACCCGATACGATGCTAGAGCAACGGGACACAATTTCCACGAAGGAGATCAAGTGTGGTTATGGAATCCGAAACGTCGCAAAGGACTTTCTCCGAAGTTGCAGACCAACTGGGAGAGTCCTTATACAGTCCTTAAAAGACTGAATAACGTTGTGGTACGGATACAGAAATCACCACACTCAAAACCGAAGGTGATACATTGTAACAGGCTAGCCCCTTACCTTGGCCAAGGTGATTAAGATCTTGTTTTTTTTAGTTCAGACCATGGTCGCTCATTATATAATAAATAATGTATATCATTTATTTTCTTAATTTTGTTATTTTAGTATTGTAATCTATTTTTGTATTGTTCATGTATTTTGAAAATATTTACGCTGTATGTCATTTTGAGTATTTGTGATTTTATACTTGCTTATTGTGTGATTATGGTAATCCTGTAAGTAGATGCCTCTTACTCAGATATTGTACTGCCCGAGACGTGCAGTCCTTAGGAGGGGGACAGTGTTACGAATCCGTAATGCCGCTTCCCAGCATAGTTGGTTCCATCATTGGAAAGAATGTTTTACAGC